>CAUYRT010067795.1:0-210306 GCA_963574885.1 Lepilemur ruficaudatus | reverse complement strand
TAGCCGGGCATGGTGGCGCATGCCTGTGGTCCCAGCTACTCGGGAGGCTGAGGCAGAAGGATTGCTTGAGCCCAGGAGTTTGAGGTTGCTGTGAGCTAGGCTGATGCCACGGCACTCTAGCCCGGGCAACACAGTGAGACTATGTCTCAAAAAAAAAAAAAAAAAATTCTTACACTGGCTCAGTCTTTTTGTAAAATTTAAAGGTTTTGTAAACTTAGATGAGAAAAACTTACATCTTTTTGCACTAACCCCTAAATGAAACGACATTTACTTCTATTATTAATATGAACAACAAAAATCAATAGTATCAACAGTACCAATAACTTTGACATAAACAGAAAGCATAGATATTTTCATATCAAACTACAATACTTCAAAATCAGTCTTAAACCTACCACTAGATTGTTATTTAACACATAAATAAAGCATATATAGTACTATAATTTTTTTTAAACATTCAACTGAATTTCAATATATTTGGTTCCTTTTGAATGTATTTTATTTTTAAGCACTTAAAACGTAATTCTGATAAGTATTTCATAGGCCTTATCAGCCTGCCAAAAGGATCTATGGCACAAAATTTGTTAAGAAGTCCTTATCTATATAGCTTGGGGTACAAAAAGAATATACTTGAAAGGTGCACTAAAATCACCCTAGAGCCAGAATCTTCCCTCAAAAAAAGGTTTGCATAAGTTTCAAAGTTAAAAAAATTCTTCAATGTATCTCTTATTCTACTGGTCCCCTCCCCAGCACAAATCATTCTACTCTGAATCTAGTCTCTACTTCCAGGTGAAGTAATCTGGTTGTAACCAAACTGTATTTATTTTCTATTACATTTTAAGTGGGGGCAGGGATATAGGAAATGACGAATTCTTTGATTTTGTTAGAAACTAAAGGATAAAGTTTTACATTTCTATGTAACAAAATCAATTTTGCTTATCCATTTTGAAATCATGGTTTTTAAATAGAAACATGTATATTTCAAAAAAAAATTCTTCAGGCAAATGAAACTACTCAAATTAACAGTGAGTTCAATTCCTGATTCATTGGAAGGTATGGCACCAAGAAATGTATGTAATTATTTGATATACTCTTCTCATTCAGAAAAGGTATTGATATCTAAAGTCTTCATTCTAAAAAAGATTCAATGGTTTCTGATTTAGGTGCCTTCGTGGCGAAGATCGCCCGGCCAAAAAATCGAGCTTTCTCAATTCGTTTTACTGACTTAGCAGTAGTGTCTCACAGAGATGGCAAGCCTAATCTTATCTTCCAAGTGGCCAACACCCGACCTAGCCCTCTAACCAGTGTCCGGGTGTCAGCTGTACTCTATCAGGAAAGAGAAAATGGCGAACTCTACCAGACCAGTGTGGACTTCCACCTTGATGGCATCAGCTCTGAGGAATGTCCATTCTTTATCTTTCCACTAACCTACTATCACTCCATTACACCATCAAGTCCTCTGGCTACTCTGCTCCAGCATGAAAACCTTTCCCATTTTGAATTAGTTGTATTCCTTTCAGCAATGCAGGAAGGCACTGGAGAAATATGCCAAAGGAGGACATCCTACCTACCCTCTGAGATCATGTTACATCACTGTTTTGCATCTCTGTTGACCCGAGGTTCCAAAGGTGAATACCAAATCAAGATGGAGAATTTTGACAAGACTGTCCCTGAACTTCCAACTCCTCTGGTCTCTAAGAATCCAAATAGGACTGACCTGGATATTCGCATCAATGGACAAAGCATTGACAATTTTCAGATCTCTGAAACAGGACTGACAGAATAAGACTTATCTGTGGCACCATACTTTTTAATGTATTAAATATACTCAGCCAGTTATGCAGCTACTTTTCCTTCATTGTATCTTATGTTTTCTTTTTTCAATGCTGATTACAGCTGTCTGAATACATCATGGTAATCATGCCTATGCCCACAAAAATGGCTGTGCTAGCAATACCCATTCTGGAAACATAACATTCTACCTTACAAAGTTTGTATCTGTGTTATCTACAGAAATCAGTGTGACTCAACTTGACAGATTCTTATACAGAAAAGTTGCTGGTGAATTTATAAACGTGGTACAATACCAGTTCTGAAGGTAAAATGGACCGTGAAGTTTAACACAGCTGAACTGTAAGAAAAATCAACCATAAACTCTCATTTTCATCTGCAAACTGAAGCAAGAGTCTAGTTTCAAACCCAGCTCCCTGGGTAGAATGATGATTTCACAATATTTAGTGAGCATTCTTTAAAAACTGTTATTTTTTTCAAGACAGCAAAGATCATTCCTTTGGTTCTTTAAACTACAAAACTAGGGTAAGTATTATCTCCTTAATTCTTAACAGCTAAAAACAAAACTTCACAAGAAAAACAACAAAGTATAGATTTATATATAACCCTAAAAGCATTTCAACAAGACATCCAAACACATGCATATGTTTATATATTTGTGGCAGAGGGTGAACAGAGAAAGTTAACACGAGCTCCAGCCCAAAAGGAACCTGTAGGGTGGTATTTTTGGCAGGGAGATACAAAATTATATCTACTTCAAAACGACTCTGCATAATAATCAAATAGTGATTTAAAAACTTTAATCACCTATTCATATAAATGGCTTCTAGTAACCTAAGTAAAAACATCCCCTTCCTACCTAAGATCCATTTGATGGTATTAAAAAAAAATCACCATAGCTCTAAATAATTCACAAATACAAACATAGGTATGAAAGTTTAGTTAGATATAATGCAACCAGAAAAAAGAATCCCCAATAGATAAAGCAAAAAATAATTAGGCAACAAAGTATTTTCAAACCCAAATTCCTGTTTCCAACTTCAAATAGTTTTTTCTATAAACACGAAAAGTGTTTATTCACCAGTAGGAGGCTGGACTAGATGAACTGTTATTTCTTTCAGAATCTAATGCTCCATAAAAATTATGTTTTTTCTGCTTCATTTTCTATTTTATATATGCTAAAATGAACCCTTTCCCTTACATCCAATTTAAGACAATCCTTTACATAATTTTCACTTGAATTAAAAAAAAAGAAAAAAGAAACTGTCCTCGAACAATACAATAACCAAAAAAGTCACCCTATCAGATTCCAAACAGATTTGTGGCTGCTCTTCTTTTCTGAAATTTCCCTTATTCAGGTTTTTGAGGGAAAAGTGAAAGATTAATTTTTCCCACTGGTGATAGCCTAGGTAGGAATCAGCTCTTGAAATAAATACTGAGTAAAGGCAAGCAGTTGTGAAGAGTAGGGCATAGCAGCAAGTCACATTTTTCTACTATTTCACCAAAAGGAAAAGAAAATAAAGAACTTTGGAGTCATCTAAGACTGATAATAGCAGAAGAATATCAAGAACACAGAAACTTAATTATTGTTAACTTTTGCTGTTTGAAAATCTTAGGCATTCATTCTTAAGTAGTGGCCAGACCAACAGATTTTTTTTCCCCAACCCAAGACTATTGTAACACATAAAGGCAGTGGGAGTTCTTATTTCTATAATAAATTAACAAGATTCACCTAACCTGTGAAAATAAAGTAGTATTGAAGACTTACATGGTATGTTTTTTCTAAGAGCACTACATCACTTACAGAGATCACAATTTCAACAGCTAAGTGAAGCTGCCCAAGGTGACACAGTGAATGAGTAAGACCTGGGATGTAAGACTCCATTCAAGTCAGATGAGTCTCACATCATATTTACTGTTTATACACAAACTTGACATTTGGAAACTAAATATGACTTTCCCTATGCACATCCAAGAAAAACTGTTGGTACACTAATGCATTTAATAAATATTTTATAAATTGACAACAAAGAAATGTGATCAAAAACTTTTGTCTAGGAGATAGAAAGATGCTGGAGGCAGTGGTCATGATTCATTCACTTATTTCAAAGTATCACAGTATCTAGGTTAAGGATTAAGTTTTCTGCAGAGAGACCATTAACTTTTCAGGAAAATGGAGTATAAATGGAAAGAGAAAGAGGGAGGAAATTATTGGGAGGTCTACCTTCCTGGATGTGCAGCTTGCTAACCTAGACCACCGGGGAGTTTGGTCATGGAGTCTAAGACACATGATTAGGAAGATCACTTTGGAACTAATTTAAAAAGTATCTATGGAAATCGATAAAGATAGCATGACAGTTCCAACAAACTGGAGACAAATAGGTACCAAAAATCTTAAGAGCCTGGTTTTATGTATGTACAAGCTCATATTACCAACTGCCAGAAACAGTCTATAACCAAAAATCGTTATGTCTATTTCCAAGTACTTCACACCAAAATGCATGAATTACTATCACAATGGGCTGAGTCTATTGGTATCATCTGGATCATTTATTTTTTTAATGATCCTTTAATTTCATCCTCAAAGAACCATAGTACAGATTATCACCAGAACTGATCTTTCCTATGCAGCAATCAACTCCTATTCAAATAGGAATTATAATTCTAATATCACTGGCCTTTTTTCTACCTCCACATTCTCTCATTGGTGTTCACCGGGATTATGCATGATTTTTGCCCAGATGTCTATATTCAACCCATTTCTCTTCATATAAGAAGCAAATACATGATAAGCACAATCTCTAAAAAAGAACAAATTATTCTGGAACCTTCAGTAGTTGAATGATCTTAATTTGATGTCATAAGACATCTCACAATTGATCAATATATCAGTATGTCCCAACAAACCAGTTTAGTATTGCTACTCTTGGAGAGTATAAAATATAATTATGAACAATTTTTTTAATCTACATGATTTTCAACAAATTATTTGCAAAAAGAGAAAGCTCAGAATCCTTAGCACAGTTAATCTGAAGTAAGCATCTTTACAAAAATCATTCAGTAAAAGTCACCATGATATATTAGAATATATATGTGTGTGGAAATTGCCAGAATATTTTAGTATATTAGGAGTTAGTAGATACTAAGCAGTAGTTAGTATCCTAAATATTCTAAGACACTTCATGTCAATTTGGTTTTATGGAACTTGTCTTTTCAAAGATATACCTATGGAGTGCAAAGAAAACCACCTTTATTCTTAATAGAGAGTGCCTAGGAAAACTACCCTCATTGGATTAATATAAGTTAAAAAGCGACACAAATAATGATGAAAAAGAACTTTACATATATTCCAAATCAACAAAGTGTGAATATGTGTCAGTAAATTTTTTTTCTTTTTTTTGAGACAGAGTCTCACTCTGTTGCCCAAGCTAGAGTGCCGTGGCATCAGCCTATCTCACAGCAACCTCAAACTCTTGGGCTCAAGCGATCCTCCTACCTCAGCCTCCCAAGTAGCTGGGACTACAGGCATGCACCACCATGCCTGGCTAGTTTTTTCTATACACTTTTAGTTGTCCAGCTAATTTCTTTCTATTTTTAGTAGAGACAGGGTCTTGCTTTTGCTCAGGCTGGTCTCGAACTCCTGAGCTCAAAGGATTTGCCCACCTTGGCCTCCCAGAGTGCTAGGATTACAGGCGTGAGTCATGTGTCAGTAATTAAAATCAACCTATTCTTAATCAGGGAACTCACTACTTTCCCAAGGCAACCCAAGACATTTTCAGACTACTCTAATTATTAGCTCTTTTTAAGATTATGTCAAATACCTGCCTCCTTGAACCCTCCATCTTTCGGTCCCTTTCTGCCCTTTAGACTCATAAAGGTCAAGTCTAATTCCTCCTTCACATGATCATTAAGAAAGCATTGGTAGACCGTGACCCTCCACTCCGTCCTGTCCACAGTCTTGCCTTTATCTAAACAGCTTCATTTCGTTCAAACAGTCCCCATCACAAGGCTTCAAATACCCCAGCCCCCCTACTCCAATGTATGGACACTTTCAAGGTGTGGCCCCAGAACTGAACACAATGTGTAAGTTGTCCTGTGACAACATAAAAGACAATGGGCCTCTCTATCACCTGACTCACTGAGGACACTTTAGTTTTAGTAAATACTGCCCACAGCTGTGTGGATGTCAGCTCACTGCTGAATAACATGAAGCAGAAAGTCGCCTGAGACAGCTGTGCCTTTCCCCAGTAGGCTACTGTTACATACAGCTACTCCATATTTTATATTCTGTAATTCACTTATGTTAAGACTTTGCATTTTCTGCTGTTAAACTTCCATTTGATTAGATGGGGTCTCTTGCTCTGCCTGGATTCTGATCCCAAGTCCTAATTGTTCGACTCCATAGCTACCCCTTTCAACACTGAATGATTTGAAAATCTGATCAGTGCACCAACAGTGTCCTCCAAAGAAAAGAAATATTTAACACCCAGCACAAGGCCTAGCATATTAAGTAGAAATTGAGTATTTGGTGAATGAATATAAGTTCATATACTCTAATTTTCAGTAGTCTTCCCTTATCCACAGTTTTACTTTCCATGGTTTCAGTTACCCACAGTCAACCGTGGTCCAAAAATATTGAAGTGTTTTTCTCTCATTCTTTTGATGTAGCCATAAAGGAAAAAAAAAAAATAATAAAGAAACAAAAATATTAAAGTGTTTTGAAAGAAATACCACATTCACATAATTTTTATTACAGTATAGTGTTATAATTATTCTATTTTATTAGTTGTTAATCTCTTACTGTGCCTAATATATAAATTAAATTTTATCATAGGTATGCATATATAGAATTAAACACAATATATAAAGGGTTCAGTACTATCTACAGTTTCAGGCATCCACTGGGGGTCTTGAAACAAATCCCCCAACAAACAAGGGGAAACTACTGGAAGCCTAAAAATTATGTAAGGCACTATCACTTCATCTTATTACAAGACTAATAAATATCTGAGAGCTTAGAATACCCATGATCTTCTGATTCCAAATCCTTTACTCTTCAAATTACCCCTTATCACCTCTCCATATTCACTGGCAGCAGTATGGAATCAGACAAGCATGAGACCAGAGGTCCTGACAGGTTCCCTGCGATGACACTCATCCAACAGTCTACAATATGGGTAAAGCTAACAATAATTATCTACCCAGTCTGTCCCAAATTTCTTCATGCCACACATAATGAATGGTATTCATTAACATAAATGCAACTGAATAATCCCAATGCCGTGTTATTGATTAAGGAATTTTAATCATTGATATATTTGAGTTTTATATGGAAACAGTGAAGCAAAGCTGATCACATAATTACTTAGTTTTTAAAACAATCTGCAAATCAGTCTGTGAATAGTATTTACATATTTAACATATGTTTACAAGAAACATTTACCACTGTTAGATACAATCATGCTCTGGAGAACTTATTTGGTACTTGTAGGAATTTGGAATTTGGTAATGCTATGACTCCAGTGGTACTGTGAACTAGCATTTTTCCTCTCAGATGTTAATACCTACTAGCAGTTTGTAAGGTAGTACCTTACATCAGTCAGAAAGCTCATTTTAACATTATACATTCTTTAATATAAACTATGATTAATCCAGCATAAACACTGGAATCTGCTTCCTTATTACATTTCTCTTCAGTGGATACCTTAACTATATAATTTGATTGCTCTCATCACAAAACAAGAAAACAAAAAAGACTACACTGCAAAAAGGCCAAATAGATAACGAAAGAAAGAACATTTGTAGTTTTAGCCCTTCCTCTGATACGAAAGCAAAGATTCTAGCATTTTTCCTATTTTTTCTCACCTGTGAGATGCTATCTATACTGAAAAAGGAGTTAGTAGATTGTTTCCCAACTTGAAGTTTCAATTCACAAATTGGCCTTAATAAAGAATACATGCCTTGCAGAGAAGACACAGACCTAAAAAGTTAACTCAAATAAATCCTAATGGCTGTATTCATCATCTCTGGTTTTGTACAATGGAGACCTCAAATATAACCATGGAATTTTAAATGCCAGCAATGTTACAACCCCATCTACTGGAGAGGTGCAGGTAACCAAGTCAATTTTTAATAAATTTATCCTTTTGTGTGAGCTTTGTTAAGAACTAATATCATGAAGGTCCAGGAAATATTTATATCATTAAGAACCTTACCTATATCTTTCCGCCCTGGTTTTTCAAAACGTCTGTCACCCCTAGAAAAGATAAAGTTTCAAACAAAGCTTGAGAGTAATATATAAATTTCTTATCCATGTCACTCACTTTCCCATTTTTAACAGCATTTATTTTTTCAAATTATAAAACAAATACATGGTTATTGCCTAATATCTGTAAAATACAGAAAAGCACAAAGATGAAAATTAAAACATCTACCACCTTACCCACCAAAAACTAGGTTTCCACTGACCCAGAATATTCTAATTAGATAGTTTTATATACTGTTTTAGAATGTGTTTTCCCATATCATTAAATATTTTCAAAACCACCTTTAACTTTAATGGTTATATAGTATTATAAAGTATTCCATTGTGTGGATATATAATTACACAAGGGAAATATCAATCTGGATTGTTCCCAATTATTTCATATTAAAAATATCATCATAGTGGGCAACCTTGTATATACATTTTTGTGCAAGGGCCCTCACTCATTCTGACTGACTTCATATAAAGTCACAAACAATTCAGAGAGAATATGCTTTTACTAATACCTATAAACAACAGAATGGCAATGCAACCTACTAAATGTTAATCAAACAGCAAATCAAATTATCTATGTTGGCACTAATATATTAATTTATTTATCTGGTATGCTTCTTTCATTAAATAAGGATCATTTTAAAATTTCTTACAACTTGACATTCAATAATTAACAGCATTTTAAAAAAAATGAAACCCTGTAACTATACAAAGAGACTTCTCTCTGAAGAAAGCAAAATATAAATGTTTTATATACCAAAAAATCTTTATGCCAAGATCTGGATCCTTTAGTTACCTTTCCTCCCAGCTCTGGGATCTATGCATTTCCCTGCCACCTCCTCGACCAAATACACCCTCTACTTCATCAAAACTTCTTTGGTAGAAACCACATTCACCTCTGCCTCTGCCTGAAAATAAGAAAACAAAAAATGACAGTCAGATGTCAACATCTGACACATTCAACACCATAGATTTATCTCTAAATGTCTCCCTCTACACAAAGCAGGACATCTACATTTAAATATTTAGCAAGGCCTGATGGATCTTTACCTGTGAGACCAACAATATCCCTGAAGCAGCTAAACCACAGAAGATTGAAAGATACAAGTTAAAAAACTAATGTAATACTACCAGCTCCAGTCTTGCACAAGAAAATTATCAACATTAAGCTCTATAATAAGGTCAATAGTGAAATTCTAATTGGTTCAATAAAGCATCAATATAAATTAAATCATTTATTGGATTATTTTCAATAAAATTTGAAGAAATCTTGATTTGGAGAGTTTGTGAAAAGAGGAGCTAAAGTAAAAAAACCAAATATAAAAGTTAAAATAATTTATCTAATCCCAGAAAAATGATAATAAGAGTCAACTCTAAAACTATCAATTTCATGAACTCCTTACAGGATATTACACAGAAACCAAAACCAAAGGTGCCCTTTACTCTCTACTCAAATCTTGAGGTAAGAAAAGTATCAGACTAAATTCAAACGACAGAGTTGGTAAGAGAGTATGGATGTAGGAATTTAGAGGCTCTGGCTGCCAAGAGTAAACTACCCTTTATTTAAGGCAATCTGGTTAGATCTTTTAATATTTGATTCAACAATACTAGTTAGAATATATCTTAACAGAAATACTTGCACAAATATGCAAATACATATGAAGATGTTTACAGCAATTTTAAAAAATAGAAACAATCTAATCAACAAAGGATCGGCTAAAAGAATTTGATAAAACAATACAGAACACTATAACGCCACAGAAAATAAAGTACTGATAACAGAAATCTACATTACTCTGATGAATGACAAAAGCATACCACAGAACAATGCACATAAAATTATTCCATTTATATAAATGATGCAGCTGCAGTTAGGGTCAGGAAGGATATATTAATATATAATATAAAATATAATATAATAATTATATATTATATAATTGCTCAGTCTGGCGGCAGAAAACAGTATATACTTTCAGCTTTATACTTTCTGTTCAGTTTTTCCAACAAATGAGCACTAATTGCATCCAACATATGGGTGAGAAAATTGGAGAGGGGGAGGTCTGAGGATGTATTTAAAACTAGATGAAATCTTAGCCATCGTCCCTAGCTCAACTTCTCCTATGATGTAAAATGACCCACAAGACAATGACGATGGATATTGAATAAAAGCATAAACACATTCCAAAACTAAACATAAATGAGTTACATAACTCATTATTTCAAATATCCATGCAGTATTTCTACCTTTTTTTTTTTTTTTTTGGGGACACAGTCTCACTCTGTTGCCCGGGCTAGAGTGCCATGGCATCAGCCTAGCTCAAGCAACCTCAAACTCCTGGGCTCAAGCAATCCTACTGCCTCAGCCTCCCGAGTTGCTGGGACTATAGGCATGCGCCACCATGCCCGGTTAAATTTTTATATATATACTTTTAGTTGTCCAACTAATTTCTATTTTTTCAGCAGAGATGGGGGGGGTCTCGCTCTTGCTCAGGCTGGTCTCGAACTCCTGAGCTCAAATGATCCATCCGCCAATCCGCCCACCTGGGCCTCCCAGACTGCTAGGATTACAGACGTGAGGCACCGCGCCCAGCCCCAGTATTTCTACTTCTTGGTTATAATTTATCAAGAACTGACTCAGAACACAGTTGTAATTTTATATGACCATATTATGAAATACCAAATTAATGCACTGAATTGTATTGTGGGTAATCTTAGGAACAATGTATATATTTTTTTCTTTTTCTTTTTTTTTTTTTACAATTTTAAAGCCTTTTGTTTGTATGTGAAGTGGTCATTAACAAGTCCATATAAGGTTAGGATTCCAATCAAAAGAAGTGTTTTCACTTGAAAGACTTCAGGGCTCAGTTGTATGTCATGTAGCCAGGAGTAGCACTGAATTTGGTATAAGATTTTATGACCTTATTTACAGCTTCGAAGAAATCCTTCTCAGTCAATCCTTTTGAGAAATCCTTCTCAAATCCTTCCTTTGCCATGCTGTGATTGTAAACATACCAGCTTCTGTGCAGATGCTTCTAATCTCAGAATCAGTGTTATTTGGACACAGTCATGCTAACAATTCAAATCTGACATCTCTTTCAACACTCACTAAACAGGCATGAATCTTAAAGATGTTGAGTCTGGCCCTCTAGATCAGATAAGCTAAATTCAATCTTCCTATCCAATCTTCCTGGCCTCATCAGTGCTGGATCCAAAGAATCAGGTCTGTTATTTGCCATCAGCACTTTAATATTGCTGCAGGATCAAAACCATCCAGCTGATTGATCAGTTCCAACATTGTTCTCTGCACTTCATTGTCACCTCCAGCACCATCATCAAACCTAGCCCCTACAACAGCATCAATTTCATCAAAGAAGGTAACACAGGCTTTTTTTGTTCTGCCATTTCAAGGAGCTCACTGACATTGTTTCTGTACAAGTTCAGATCCAATAACTGGAATGAAGCAAGCATCAGTCCGATTAGAAACTGCTCGAGCACAGAGTGTCTTGCCTGTACTTGGTGGGCCAAGGAGCAGCACACCCTTGGGAAGCTCAGTACCAAAGTTAACAAACCTTTCTGGATGAAGAAGTTGGGTTTCAACTAGTGCTCACAATTTCTCAATTTATTCCTTACAGCCACGAACATCACTGTATGCGACATCAGGTTTTTCCTCCATCTGTATCAGATAACTGGGGGGTCAATCTTAGGCAGCAGTGGACTGTGAATTTGATATTTGTTTCTGTCCACACCAACTCTCATCCCTTCTTCAATGTCGGTAGGTTCAACCTGATCACTGAGGTCCACCACAAACCTGGCAAACTGCTTCACATTGATAACATATTTTGGGTCCTCTGAATCAGCATTGATTATCTTTGTACACCCTGCAACCTGTAAAGGCTTTTCACTCTGGAGTGTTTGCTCATCTGCGGCCAAATCCCAGAGTGCCAGTGGTGCCAGGTTAGTGTCAGATTCTTTAATACCAGTGAGCTCATTGATTTTCTTGAAAAGTTGTCGAATGTCATCCTCAACCTGCTTGATCTGCCTAGAGTAAGTGCTTTGACCATAAGTTTTTCAGCAAGGCACTATCCCCCTCATTGAGAGCTCCAATGGGCTTGTCGTACTCATCCTCTTTGGTTTTCCACTGATCGGCACCAACGTAATCCGGGATTTTAGGAGATCCAAGTGCCTCAGCTGCTTAGCGATTACACAGCACCTTCCTTGCTTCCAGTGGTGAATACCCTCTTGACTAGTCCAAGTATCTATTTCTTCATTTGTAAAATGGAAGTGAAGACCACTGTTAAACTACAATCACCTTAAAGTTATCTTCCAGTTGTGTCAACTTCACTTTAAGTCAACTTAAAGTCAACTCACAGTTTAAGCGCCTCTCCCCTTCAAGAAATGTATACTTTTTATTTAAGATTCTAAAATAATCTAATACAAACTGTCATGTAACACTAAGGTGTTCCCTTCAGGAAATGTATACCTTTTATTTAAGATTCTAAAATAATCTAATACAAACTGTCATGTAACACTAGGATGTTCCCTTACAATATGATTTTAGGGTGGGGGAAAAAGGTCCCCTTTCCCTTTAGAGAACAATTTTCTCAGGAAAGCTATTATGCTTGTATCACCGTAAAGAAAATGTTTTATTATAGAAACAAATGAATATAAAAAGTAGCCTCAGGTTACAAAAAAAAAAAGCAAACACATAAAAAATATTTCCTGCCATGACTAGCACTGGCCTTGGTCCTGCTTACGAGACTAAAGCTTTATAATGGAGCACATTAAAAGAATCAGGTTTTAACGCTTTCCAGCTTGTAAAATTTAAATCTTCTATAAATGTGGTTCCCACACGAGAATAAGTTAAATATAAAATAATGAACCTTTCAAAAAGCTAAATTTAAAAGAATGTCCTAATGTCAGAGATTATACCCTACCCTTTTTAGAAATTAAAATATATTTCCTTTTAACGATGAAGAAGGCAGCAGCTGACAGGTGTATGGATTTGCTTTATTTTTAAACATCCTAATCAAATAAAATAGGAAGATGACAATTTTATGTTGTTTCTCCCATCCATTTATTTATTTGTTTAAATATTACTAGTTCAGGGTATTTAGTAGTCTGGATGTCAGTAGATTTTCACATCAAAGTTTCTTCAAACTAGAAAAAGCCAGGATGATTATCTAATGTGTTAGCTCTGCCCATATCAAGAAAAGCCACAATTATCATTATTTAACCACAATTATCATTATTTAACTAACATGTTGAAAGTAAGTAATGAGTGAAAAATACAAAACCATAGTTAATAACTATGCCTTGTTTTACAAAACGAACTATTGAGACCATTTACAAGAAACACAGGTAGTTGTGAGAATGGAAGTGTTTTTCACAAAGTCAATGCAGTCAACTAGTTTCATGCCATTCTTTCACATTATGTTAAGTCACTACTTATATGTCATAGCACCATCTTACATACATGCCCTGTTGAAATTCCAAAGGTGAGAGTTCTATTCTATGGGATTGAGGGGCTGTGGGGAGACAAGGTCTCGCTCTTTCCTCAGGCTGGTCTCCAACTCCTTGCCTCAAGTAATCCTCCTGCCCCCCAACATGATAGGATTACAGGCATGAGCGATCGCACTCAGCAATTTTTTTTTTTTTTTTTGAGACAGGGTATTACTCTGTCACCCAGGCTGGAGTACAATCACAGCTCACTATAGTCTGAAATTCCTGGGTTCAATCCTCCTGCTTTAGCCTCCCAAGTAGTTGGAACTACAGACATACACCACTGCGTCTGGCTAATCTTTTTATCTTTTGTAGAAACAGGGTCTTGTTATGTTGCCCAGGCTTGTCTCCAACTCCTGGGCTCAACTGATCCTCTCACCGTGGCCTTCCAAAGTGCTAGAATTATAGGTGCTAGCCACTGCACCCAGCCTCCAGAAGTAATTTTTTTTAAGGGCCCAGTTAGAGATTGGTTGGTATTTGCAGGACACAAATGGTGGTTCACACTTGCCCTGAAAAGCACTGCAGGCAAACTGCCTGAGTACAACCTCTCCTCGCTGCCAACACACAGCAGAAAAACACACGAAATGCCCAGGTAGCAGGCCAGAGTCATGAGTGGTCAGTCCCATCTCTAAAACACCACCATACCACCAGGACACATGGATCTGAGACCAATTCTGGACTAATGGAACCTAACTGGGTGTGCAAATCTGAATTATCTGCGGAGGTTTTGAAGCACAGACATGACTAGATCTCACTACTCAAAATTGTGTTGCAGAGGTATTTCTTACAAGCTTTACAGATGAGTCTAATAATACCTCAGGTTAAAAACCACTGTTCTAGAGATGGGCAAATAAATTGAGAAGGAAAAAAAAACATTACTAGGTACCTAACATAACAAGAGTTTCAGTTAGATTCTTTCTTCATCATTCACACCAACATTCCCACATTCTAAATAGACAACCTAAAGAAACCTCTTACCAAAAATGCACGACTGAATAATTCTCTATAAAGACTGTACCTAAATTACTCTATTCATAAGGGACAACCTTAAAAAGAATTCAGATACTCTACACTCATGATCGTGTCAATCTTGGTGATATGATATTTGGAGCCAGTGGTCTCTGTCATTGGGAACATCCAACTCTTCCATTTCTAAAGCATCTCTTAGAGAAAATTACAAGGTATGTTTAGACTATGATTTAACCAGTTTAGAGTTAAATGCACAAGTAAATATTTACATTGCAAACATTAAGAATGCCCTTATATAGCAGGAAATAAAAAAACCCAATAGGGAGCAGATATGAAAAAAACAATAAACTATTTTTCTAACATCAGATATAAATCTATAAAACTATAGGTTAAACAAATGAAAGGTGTTTAATTTTTTTTGTTCTACCCCCTAAAAGGTTCTAGTATTGATGAGACAGTTTTTGCTAAAGCCCCTCTCTGGCTGGTGATACTCTTGGCACATGACCCTTGTACAAAAACTTTGTGTCCCAGAAGCCTGCAGAGACTTCAGTGCTGCTCCAGCAGTCAAGACACTTCAGGAAGCTCTGGCTCCCAGAGAGTAAGGCTCCCTGGGGACGAGAAACATGGATAACAAAGATCTGCCAAAGTTAACTGGGACTGTCTAGACTCCCTCATGCTCAAACCTCTACAGCTAGAACTGCACTCCTCTGCTCCAAATCAGGGTTGTAGAGGCGATACCTTGAGAAATGGTTTAGGAAACAAATGTTCAGGACATTAATATACAGTTAAAGTCAAAGAACAGTTTTGTGTTTTTTTAAATCATGCATTAAAATATTTAAAAAGTGATTTCCCTATCCTCTTCCTCCTCCTTTATTACTTTGTTCACATGAAAGCTCACCTCGCCCTCTTGAAGAACTTCGACCTCTAGGAGCCCCCACCACTGTTCCTCCTCCTCCTCGTCCTGTCAATCGCAGGACAGCAGCACTATTTACAGACATGGAAAAGTTTCTCTGCCAAAAAAAAAGAAAAAGAGAAAGAAAAAAAGAAAAGAAAAGAAAGAAAAAATGGATAAAACAGATAAAACTACATGTTGTTTCTTCCCACCTTCCCACTGCATCTGTAAAATGACATCTAATCACTACTAGCAACAGGAAACGATAACCACACAACACACGAGATGATCCAAAACTCGATTTTAGCTCACAATTTCTAATTAACATTTCAGATCCACAAAATTGACAACCAGTGCCTTACACTATGCTAGGTTTGGTGAGAAAATATTAAACAAGCAAACAAACTAAATGCTGTATGTATCCAGAAGCAGAATTTTAACTGCGCTGTTTCTAAAAGCAAAATATAGAAATTAAGTTTCAAATGATTTAAAAATTCTGGTCATATATACATTAAATTCCATATAGCTGATTAAAAGAAATGAGGCAACTCTATTTCTTAGGTTGAGCCATATGAAACTGTTAACATTCAACTATTTCTGATTCACAAAAACTGCAATTTCCTATGGTCAATCTAACGTACAGGGACACAGAGCATAGTTGTAGTTAGGGGCATGGACAGGCCACACTGCCTAGGACTGACTTCTGGCTCCTTTACTCAACTTCTCTGGCCTCAGTTTCCTCATCTATATAAGGTAGACAAGGATACTTTTACCTACCTCATGGAATGCTGGAAGCACTGACACATTAAATTGCAAGTGCTTAGAACAGTACCTGACACATATTAATTAAAAGCTAAATAAGTATTTGCTATCTGCCTCCTAGATAGACACTTCAGTAAAAACGGTAAAGTATAGAATTGTGTGCACAGATAGCATACTACCATCTCTGCGTATGTGTGAAGTGGGTATTTAGAAAAATATACAGATAGTTGCAGACACTTTAAACAACCCTGGAAGGGAACAAAAGAAAATGGAAACAGTGGTTACTCCTGAAGAAAAAAGGTAGCAGAGTCTGGGTGAGTCACAGACTTGCTTTTTGTTTTATGTGTTTTTTCAATTTTTTTATCTATACATACATGCATTATCTATTCAAGATTGCATAAATCAGGTAATTTTCTTTGATGTCAAATAAATAAAATACTCTCAGCTCATAGCAGCTACCTAAATTATATACGCAATGCATAGAATCATGCTTCTCAAACTGAGATAAATATTCAAGTGAAATGCCAAGCCAAAAGAACCAAATTTTTGAGCATTGATTTTATTCTAAGAAATCTTTTTTTCCTGGTTATATTTTATACATACATACATATGTACACACAGGGGGAATGAGTGTGCGAGAACACTTTAAAAATAAAATACCTAAATCAGGTAACTTCAGGAAACTTAAAATATGCAGCAACATAAGATGCTTGCTTTAAGTTCTTAAAAGTATTTACTTCCCTTACAAGGGTGCTGAAAGAAAAAGTATATAAAACTCTAGGAAAATCCAAACAATCTTTGAAGGGGTACCTTACCAAAGAACATCAACATTTTGATGAATCTTCTGCCAGATTTAATGCACTGTCCTACTCCAACATATTTCATAAATGACAAAAGCTACCAAATAAGTTATCAGGAAATCCTAAATGAGGCATTTTAAATGCCTTCAAAAATGGACTTGATGATCTTCTGTGGCTAGAGTGAAAACTTCCAAATCCTTGATTAAGCACCTATGTTTGCAGAATGCAGACCTTAAGGTAAATATTTCCATTATAAAAACAAAATTAAAGGCCGGGCACGGTGGCTCACGCCTGTAATCCTAGCTCTCTGGGAGACCGAGGATCACTAAAGGTCAGGAGTTCGAATCCAGCCTGAGCAAGAGCGAGACCCCGTCTCTACCAAAAATACAAGAAATTAACTGACCAACTAAAAATATATAGAAAAAATTAGCCGGGCATGGTGGTGCATGCCTGTAGTCCCAGCTACTCGGGAGGCTGAGGCAGGAGGATTGCTTGAGCCCAGGAGTTTGAGGTTGCTGTGAGCTAGGCTGATGCCACGGCACTCACTCTAGCCCAGGCAGCAGAGTGAGACTCTGTCTCAAAAAAAAAAAAAAATATTTAAGGATATTTATTGAAGGATTAGCAACTTAACCACCAGCCTGGACCACCCATGGGTCCGTAATCGACTCTGCCCTTAGCTGAATCTCTTCACTACCCGGTCCTTCCCTCGAGTAGGAAGCTCAAGGGAGAAAGTGGATTTCAAAAGAACCCAACAAAGTGCCTCCAACTATAAACCCAACAAAGGAACATCCAGGGGCAGCAGAGTTGAAAAGGTCCCGAGGCAACACCATTGGTTTCTGCTCCCTGGTAAAGAAATTGGCTGAACTTAAAACAAGGACAAAGCAGCAACATACATAGACCAGAACTCGGAGCCTCTAACAAACTCTCTGCCATGAGTCTTTTAATAAGTAGACATTTTGCCATCAATACTGGGAAAGTGGAGATGTTTTACTGTAATACTTTTTTCAAAGCGCTTACAAGCTACTGGGGCTTGTAACTAAAGGCCAGGGCTTGGAGCAAGACAGAATTCGTTTCACAATCCTCTGCCCCTTAATATTTAGGTGACATCTCGGTGACCCATGCAAGTCACGGTTCTTCTCATGGTGCTTGTTTCCTTGCCTATAACATGAGCAAAACAATTCCTCCCGTTAGGGATTATTACAGCGGAACCTTAGTTCCTCTTGCCTCAGGTTTCCGTGGGGGAGGAAGGCCAAAAAAGTAACACCCCTGGCTTCCTGCCCTGCCCCTTCCCCTTCCGCCCGGCAGAGGGGGTATGAAGGAGTTCCCCAGGGTTCTCAGTGGCTGTGAGACTGGGGATGTTCCCTCCTTTCATCCCCTTTGTCCACACCAGCGCTATGCAGGAATCCTAAGTAGGGCGGGTGACTCTGAAGCCCAACTTTCCCCTGGTGGGCTGTTCAAGGTCTGTACTGGGCGTAGAGAGGGTTAACAGCCAGCCCCTCGACCACGAGTGTGAAGCCATGCCCTCCGATCGTTTCATCAATAAAAAGCTAACATTGATCTCCTGGATCTTACTTCCCAGTTAGTCTCCACTTCTGAAGGGAAGAGAGAAGTGATTTTTAATGAAACCCTAAAAGTCTAACAAGGGTGTGGTGGGAAGAAAATGAGATATGTCTATAAAATAACCGTTCACAAGAGGCATCAATGAAAGATTATAGTCACCTGGCCCAGTTCGTAGCCCAGATAGAGACTTTTTATCCAGTCCAGAGAAAGACTGGAGTTGTCAGTAGAGGCCTCTGTAAGGAAATCAAGTTTAAGTTGGGCCTGGAGAGGTGAAGAAAGAAATGCTGGGGCATTTCAGACAGGAAGATTTACATGAGTCAAGGCATGGATGTGGGAATGTTTCTAGTTCCTTGTCACCTGACTCCTGCTCCTCATATCTTCAACATTCCTTGCCATTTGTCCGTCTTTGACGTCACCTTTTCCCTTGTTGAAATGGTTAATTCTTCATCTTCACCCACCCTGTCTGTTCTTTCTGTGCTCACAGCTATCATCCACATCCAGCCATTCCCCAATGTCAGTTTTCACCTTCTCTCTCAAAAAAATACAGGCTTCCCAGGATGAAAACTACAGTCCTCACCTTCCTTGTGGCTGTGT
The DNA here is from genome assembly GCA_963574885.1 of Lepilemur ruficaudatus. NCBI lineage: Eukaryota > Metazoa > Chordata > Mammalia > Primates > Lepilemuridae > Lepilemur > Lepilemur ruficaudatus. Next base: position 191,180 of record CAUYRT010067795.1, on the reverse strand, counting down.
GTGCCCATGTGAGTCAGCTCGGGCTCATAGGGAGTGAGCGAAAGTGATGTGTGCAACTTTCAGGTCATGCCCTTGAAACCGGGACACCTGCCCTTCCTGTTCACCTGTCCTTCCCATGTTGGAGACTCATCTCTGCCCTTCCTTCCAGAAGCCTTTGCTTATAAGAGTGACTTTTTGTCAGTTTGTCTCAGTGACAAACAGAACCACCTTGGACAATGGAGATAAAGAATACGTCATCCTCAGGATATAGAGCAATATTGAAGAAGTCTGCACTATAGACAACTTTGTAAAGCAGAGCCTTCATGCTAACTAGGACTTTTAGTTGAGAAAGAAACTAACTAGCATTTAATGTGAGCTACTGTTATTTGGTCTCTGTCATATGCTGCCAGATTGTTGTAGCCAATACTCGCTGTTCATCACTCTATGCAAGGGAAAGCTTGCTGGAGGAGGGGAGGGCAGGGATGCATTTCTAGGTACAGGGCATAGCATAGATACAGGCTTAGAATCTGTCGAATTCATGGACCTGCAAGCAGCTGGGTATGTCTCGGGCCAAGTCTGAGGTGGAGGGTGAGTGGTGAAAGAGGATGGTAGGATCCAGACCATGCAGGGCCTTTTATGGAGGTTACAGAATTTGGACTTTATCCCGAAGACAGTGGAAAATCATGGAAATCTTTCAGACAGGTGAATGGCTGGGTTAGACTCTGTTCTATAAAGACAATGCTGGCCCTAGTATGCAGGGGGCTGGAAGAGCCAGATTAGAGGCTGAGTATGAGAGCCCACGAAGCTGCTCTTTAGACCCCCAGGCCAGCATACCCATCTGCCCCTGGAGGCACATCCCACACTCTTCTCCAGGATCTCACCCCTTAACTGGAGAGAACCCACAAACTCAAGAGAAAGTTTGATGTTATTTGTTTATTAGAAAGAGATTTTCTGGAACTACATCCCCATTGACCCCCTCACAGATGTCAACATTAAAATAATTGAATTCCTCTACCCTTCAGAGCTACGTCTCTAGCCAATTGATTAATATTATTTCCATTTTTGGAACACTGAGTTGATCCATAAAAAGCCAATGGGAAAATTTCACATAAAGCCACTAATTTTTTCCTTATGGTGGGGTCTTCAACAGGAAGGAGAAAGTTGTTCTTAAACATTCAGGTGCCTTAGGAGTTGCCTGATTCTCAGGTCTGCACTCAGAAACAACTTTGCTGAAGGACATCAAGCCTGCACAGACCACGCTGTATGCCTTCAAGTTATTTTACTTCCCCTCCCACTCCCCTAGAGAACAGAAATGGTTTTCACTGACTTCTATAATCCCCTCAATGCCTAGCACAAGAAGTTGTACCTTGTAAAAGTTCAGTAAAACTTGGTCAAATTGGATCAGGCTAATCTGTTCCTTACACTTCTAGTTAGTGAAGTTTTACTCAATTGGGCATTACAGTTTTTCATCCAGGCTCATATATATGCATACAAGTATTATAATTGGATGGAATCATGGTTTTTCTGGGAATTATTTCTATCCTCCACAAAGCCACTTCTTCACCCTCATAAAACATGCTTGACAAAAGAAAAGGAAAAATTCCTTGTTATGGTGATTGGTGCCTTCTTTCTGCGTTTTTCTAGAATGTAAATCAAGATAAATGCTGGGTGTATTTATAACCTTTTGAAAGCAGCAGAAGTAGTTTTGTCAGAGAAACATACTCAGAAGTACTGCCCCCCAGTGTGCAAGCATGACATAGATATGTATTGTCATTTTTTAATCATTTTAGGCTAATTTCATTGTCTATCAGGGCAGAAAGTCAATAGATACTATCTCAGGTTGAAAAATAATTTAAAATTTTAAATGATGGCAGATGTCACACACCATATAGTCAAGATGACATTGTTCGTTCATCTTTTGTCTACCCTTACAACCCCCAGCCTCCGTGCACCAAACACATAGCAACAATAAACAAAATATAAAGAGGGAAAATTAAAAAGGCACAGACTTGCTCCAAAACGAGAGAAGAATTTCCATGGACTGGAAATAAAAGTGGGAAGAAGGGGCTGTCACAGTGAGGTTCCTGGGCTCAAGGTTGGGAAGCAAAGAGGGGGAGTAGAAATTTGGATCCTAGGGTTCAACAAGGAGTTAACAGCCTTCAACTAGAGCCAGGCTCACTGCTCAAAACCAGGAGTTCAAATGCGTACCTTCTGCTCTTGAAAAGAAGTTGGAAAAGCCTGCTGATAGCTCCCAGTTTCATCTCATATGAAACAAGTTTAGGGATACAAGGGGAGGATAAATCCTTACAACCATGACATCGATCATCCTGTTGACTTGATGAAAGTACCTGCAATATCCCCAATGTCATTACTGGGCCAGAACCCCAGACTGCTAATGTAAGACCTGGTTCTGAACTAAGGGTCTCAAGGGGTTGGGCAGAGACCAAAAGCCACATAACTTCTAGACATGAAGGAATGCAGGGAGAGAGAAACAGCTCTTCCACTTAAAATGAGCCTGTAAATCAAAATTCAAAAATATATGATAAGGTGACACCAGTGAAAATGGCAGAGTTAGAACTTCCAAAAATTCATGAGAAAACTGGCAAAAATTTTCAGAATCAACTCAGAACTCTGGAAGTTAACCAAATTCTTGTGGCAATCTGTGGGGCATCTTTAAAAAGAAAAACAGAATGATTTTGGTAAGGGCAGCAAGTGTTGTGGCATTTTAATTTGCCCTATTTCCCTCTCATGCTCTCCAGCTCCTCAGAAGCTTTGAAAATTAACAGCCTAAATCATAGTAAAAACCAGCAGCCTGACAGCCACTAGAGGGGCATGACAGGGTTGAAGCTCCTTCAAGGCCTCCTTTCCAGAGAACTGTCATCATTTGACCTATCAAATGGTTGCCTGGAAGACCCCACTTAAAAGGCTGTCTTTACTTGACCTGACATAAAGTCCACACAGTGCAAAAAGCCTTTTTCCTGGGGGTATTTGTTAAAAACAATTAGAGGCAATTGATTAAATTTGTGGCTTCCCTAGACAGTTAGATAATTGGGGCAAATAATGGGCTAAATAAAAAAAATTAAAAGGAAAGAAGGACAAAAACCATATGGTCATTTCAATTGATGCTGAAAAAGCATTCAATATCCATTCATGATAAAACTCTTAAAAAACTTGGTATAGAAGGAACTTACCTCAACATAATAAAAGCCATATATGACAGACTCACAGCAAGTATCAGACTGAATGGGAAAAAACTGAAAGCCTTTTCTTGAAAATCTGGAACAAGACAAGGATGTTCACTTTCACCACTGTCATTCAACATAGTACTGGAAGTTCTAGCTAGAGCATTCAGATGAGAGAAACAAATAAAGGGCCATCCAAATTGGAAAGGAAGAAATTAAATTATCCTTGTTTGCAGATGATAGGATCTTATACCTAGATTCTAGAGAAACCTAAAGATTCCACAAAAAAACTATTAGAACTGATAAACAAATTCAGTCAAGTTGCAGGATACAAAAGCAACATATAAAAATCAGTAGCATTTATATATGCCAGCAGTAAACAATCTGAAAAAGAAACCAAGAACGTAATCCCATTTACAATAGCTACAAATAAAATAAAATACCTAGGAATAAACTTAACCAGAGAAGTGAAAGATCTCTATAATGAAAACTACAAAACATTGATGAAAGAAATTGAAGAGGACACATACAAAAAAATGGAAAGATATCCCATGCTGTGGATTAGAAGAATTGATATCATTAAAATGTCCATACAACCCAAAGCAATCTACAGATTCAATGCAATCCCCATGAAAATACCATGTGGCATTCTTCACAGAAATAGAAAAAGTAATCCTAAAATTTATATCGAACCACAAAAGACCCAGAATAGCTAAAGCCATCCTGAGCAAAAAGAACAAAACCAGAGGAATCACATTACTTAACTTCAAATTATACTACAGAGCTGTAATAACCAAAACAGCAAGATATTGGCATAAAAACAGACACATAGACCAATGGAATAGAATAGAGAACTCACAAATAATTCCACACATCTATAACAAACTTATCTTTGACAAAGTTGCCAAGAACATACAGTAGGGGAAAGACAGTCTCTTTAATAAATAATTAGCCGTGGGTTTTTCAAAAAATGCTCTTTTTCATGTTGAGAAAGTTCCCTTCTATTCCCAGTTTGTTGAGTGTTTTTATCATGAACACCCTGCTTCCTATTAATTTACTCCACAACACCTGCTAAGGCCCCTGCTGCGTGCTGCTGGGACTAGAACAGCCAGGTCCCTTCTCTGTTCCAGCTCACCCGGAAGTAGGGAAGTGGACACCAAGATAGAAAAGTTATAATACAGGATGGCATGTGGCTTAAGGGGGAAAACAGAGAAGGGCATGTGCTCCTGTTTGGATGAGATGAAAGGTGTGTTGGTTTGGGTCCCCCAACAACACAGCCCAAGGCAAGGATTTGGGAGCAGCGAGTGGATCTGAGCAGTAATCTCAGGACACAGGGGTGAGGAGGGAAGGTGGGAAAGCTGATGTGAAATTGAGCTGGGTGTACCTGGGGGCAACTGGGGCTCAATTTGAGGAGACTGAAGAATCATTCAGAATATGCCTCAGAATTGTCCTTCCAAAGGTTTTGGAAGCATGAGGCCAAAACCTTGGAGAGCTCCAATGGTGGAGCTTCCTCAGGTGGAATCCCGTAGGACACGGGCACGGGAACCACCCACTTCAGCTTCAGCTGCAGGTGGAGGTGCGAGTGGGGGAGGGTGGAGCAAATAGCACCCCCTGCACGGGGTCAGAGCAGCTTTCCAGGAAGAGCAGCTCTGATGATGGCCCAAACGGAGAGAAATGAGCTGGCTGGAGTTGGCAGGGGATAGATCACGCACAGTGTATTAGTCTGCTTGGCCACTCTGACAAAATACTTCAGATTGGGAAGCTTAAACAACAGACACTTACTTTCTCATAGTTCTGCAGGCTGGGAAGTCTACGCTCAAGGTTCCAGCCAATTCAGTTTTTAGTGAGGGCTCTCTTCCTGGCTTGTAGACGGCCACCTTCCCACCGTGTCCTCACATGGCAGAGAGCAAGCTCTCTGGTGTCTCCTCCTCTTATAAAGACACCAATCACATCAGATTGGGGCCCCACCCTTATGAGCTCATTTAACCTTCATTACCTCCTAAAGACCATATCTCCAAATACAGTCACATCGGGGGTGACGGCTTCAACATATGCGTTTTGCAGAAAGACATAACTCAGTCCATAGCGCAGGGCTTTGGATACTTTGTCCTGAGGGCAGTGGGGGAAACAGTGAAGGATTTTAAGCATCAAAATGCCACAACCAACTTGATGCCTCTGGTCACGGTACAGAGAATGGACAGGAGGGAGGCCAGAGTGAAAGCACAGATACCAGCTGGGAGTCTGTTGTAAAGGCCCAGGCCAGAGGTGACAGGCCCTTACCACAACTGGGTCAGAGCCTTGGAGAACAGCTGCCCAGAGAGGCAGCTCAACAGGAGGGGTGGAAAGGCTGGATGTGGGCTGTGAGGGAGAGAGAAACAAAGATATAGCCCAGTTTGCTGGCTGGCGCAGTTGGCTTTCTGGTGGTATCATTCATGGGGACAGGGAGTCCAAAAGAAGGAGAAGATGAACACAGTGAGGTCAGTTTGGGCCACATGGAGGTGGAGGTACCTGGGTAACATCTAGGAGGAGAGAGGTGTAACATTAGTTTGCCACTCCTTAGAGCCAATCTGATGTGCCTTCCTTCCTGTAAATCACCTGGCCTCAGTATGCAAGAAGTGTTTGTTGATTGAATAAGTTAGTGACTGACTGTTGGCTCACATAGATACCTTGCTCACCTTGTTCTCTGTTCCCTTCATTTATTTCTTTCCTTTATCACTTTCAATCTTACCCATCTCATCAAGAGCCACCTTCTCCAGGAGCCTCTACCTCCATGGCCAATCTGTAGACCCCAGGGCAGAGACCATAAGGAGCCTTGGGGATTGGGGGTGGTGACAGACACACTGCCTCACCAGGAGGCAGCCCATGGGGTCCAGAACAATCATCTCGCCTATCCTGGCATGGACACAAGGACAGTGGAGGCTTCCAGAGCAGGGCCCAGGCTCAGAGGAAACGTCAGTGAAGGGGGCCAGACCTGCTCGGTCAATTGAGAAGCACAGAGCTCTCAGGCCCGGTCGGCTTCCTTTCTGCCCACCCAAGTGGAAGACTCAGCGAAGGCGGCCGCGCAGCCAGCAGGCCCTGCCAGGGAGGCTGGAATGGATCGTGCAGTTGCCTGTGATGTGGGTCAGTGTGTCAGCCGCCAAAGCCCTGGAGGGAGCCAAGGAGGAGCAAACATTCCTCCTGTGTTCCAGGGCTAAGGAACAGGCAGGGATGGCAGCCAGGCGCCCTGCCAGCTTCTTAGGCCTGCACCAGTTGGCTCATTTTCCTCATTGTACCCAATGCACTTTATATTCAGGTCCCAGCTCCCTGCCTTTGCCTCTGCAGCGCTGTCATCCGTGAGCCCTCTCCAGTCTCCCTGCCCGTCCACATTCTACCCTGAATCAGAGCCCGAGTCAAGTGGATGCCCAATCCTTCTTCACTGTTAATATCTTTGATTATGTGCCTCTTCCCCCAGGAAGTCCTCCCTGTGTCTTCCAACCCCTCCCAACTGCTTCCCGCTGAGCATCTATAATCCTTCACTTGAGGTGCTTGGTAGAATTTGGAGGTTCAAAGACTGGACTCTGGATTCAGCTGGTCTGGGTTCAAACTCTGGTCCCACCACTTAGCAGCAGTGAGAGTCCGGGAAAGCTGTGCAACCCCACTGTGCCAGTTTTCTCACCGTCAGCTAAACTTAATAATAGTTTCTACCTCGCAGAGCCCCTGGAGGGATCAAGTGGAATAATCCCTGTGAAGTATCAGCTGTATGTGTCCCGCCATCCAGCAGTCAAGTGCAACACCCCCCAATCCAACCAGGGAGAAGAATATAAATCCCCCTCATGGGAATATCAGTTATAGATAAACCCAAGACAGGGGTCCACATCCTGAAGCTGAGCTATTGAACAGCTTGGCCTAATTTACAGCCTGTCAGGCTTGGATTGGAATCGGGGACCCCAACTGCCAGCTCTGTGAGCTTTAGCAAGTTATTCCACTGGTCTGACCTCAGTTTCTTCATCTGTAGAGTGGGGATAATCATGCCCACACTGCAACATTCTGTGAGGGATAAAGTGAGATGATGTCTGTGTAGTAGACACTGTGGCACATCACCCAACCCCTCCTTCCAGCTGGAGGTACCCATGCTGCAGGGTGGGGGGAGAGTTGGGGACTGATGGCTCTCAATTCAGACTATCTCTGTTTTTAGTTTGTGCTGCTACAACAAAACACCTTAAACAGGGTAATCTACAAAGGACAGGAATTGACTGCTCACAGTTCTGGAGGCTAGGAAGTCCCAGATCACGGTGCCAGCAGACTCGATGTCTGGCCAGGGCTGTTCTCGGCATCCAAGCTGGCACTTTGTTGCTGCGTCCTCACATGGCACAAGAGCAGAAGAGAATGAACTCACTCCCTCAAGCCCTTTTATAAGGGTCCTAATCCCATCCATGACAGCTGTGCCCTCATGACTTAATCGCCTCTTAAAGGCCCCACCTCTTCATAGTACAACATTGGGGATTAAGCTTCAACGAATGAATTTTGGAGAACACATTCAGATCAAGCACTCTGAAAATATGTCCCTCCCTGGGGGCAGCCACCATCTAGTGATTGGTCTGTGCAAGGGGATAATGGCCCAGCCTCCCTGCCTGTATTCAATGGGAACAAGAGATACCAGCTTCCAAGCTCTCAGTGGGATCAGCTGAGGCCTCTGTTAGGCCTGCACCACAGCCGACTTCCCTCCCTGCTCAGCCCTGGTTCCCTCACTCCCCAGGTGTTGCTCCCAAGAGTGCTCAACTGCACACCCTCCGCATGCATGGCCCCAGCTCAGAGTGGTGGTTCATTTTCTGTGTCAACCTGGCCACAGGACCCAGATACTGGGTCAAACACCAGTCTGCATGTTGCTGTGAAAGTATGTTTTAGATGAGATCAACATTTACATCATTAGACTTTGAGTGAAGCGATTTCCCTCCCTAACGTGAGTGGGCCTCGTGCAGTCAGTTGAAAGCCTTAAAAAAAAAAAAAAACAGCCTGAGGGCCCCCGAGGAAAAGGGATTTCTGCTCCACACTCTCTTTGGACTCAAGCTGCAACATCAACTCATCCCTGGGTCTTCAGCCTGCTGGTCTAACCTGCAGATTTTGGATTTGCCAGTCTCCTAATTGCATTGAGCTGATTCCTTAAATCTCTCTCTCTCTCTCATACACACACACACTCACGCACATCTCTACCTTATTGGTTTTGTTTCACTGGAGAACCCTGATTAGCACACCCAGCACCCAATCTGAGCTCTGAAAAGTACCTGTGGGGTGTGGTTTGTGTTAATTCATTGGAGAGTTGAGTGGGTTTCCGTGTTCTTGTCTATACAGCAGAGATGTATCTCCACAGTCTCTATCATCTCCCACACCCTGTGGGTCCATGCAGGTGCCCCCAGCTGGGCTGGAATGTGGGGATAGAAAAAGACCCAAGTTCTTAACTCAGATGCCCTGGAATTAAATGAGCTCTGGGGGAGGATGTTGACCATGGTCTCTCTAACTCATGTTTTCCCTTTGATTTCCTTTCTTGTGCTGTATTTTGAAATTAGTGTTTGTTAAATAGAAATGGTTTATGACATATTATTATTTCCCTCCCAACAAGTATGATGTGGGGGACAGCAGTCTATATACTTAGGTAACATCTGATCACCATCACTGGGTTTTGGTGTCTACAATAGTTTCTTGTAAATGGATCTTAAAAAAGATATACTTTAAGATTTACTCTGCAGTTATGATTATGAACATCTGTTCATGTTTACAGAGGACTCAGATTAAGTTAGAAACTGTCAGAGCAAAGAACATACAAGGAAATGCCCACACTCTTCAATTTTTACTTTTACCCACAAACGTGACAAGGTACTCGGGGCACATGTTCATGAAGCCAATGTCCCCAAGGAGAGACCATTTTATCAGGATCCTCAAAGCAGGGTCTGTGAGAAGAACGCTCTGTATCAAAGGCTGGAACTTGACCAGAAATTGAGTGTGCCTGGGTACACAAGCCTCGCCTAGAATCACGCTCCGAGGTGTGAAGCTTCGCCAAGCAAAAGAGGCCATGCGTGACTTCAGAGAGGCCCTGCAGAAACCCTTGAGCTGTTTTGTGGCTTGGAGGAAAATCACAGCCTCTGTCAAATGATGTCATCTCAGCCAGCAGCCCTGACGTGTCTTAATAACGTTTTGAGGCCAATCCTGACATGCTCGATCGAGCTACTGGCAGAAGTTTCCCTTTCGACTTATTTATTTAATTAATTTGGATGGGGTCGTGAGGAAAGGAAAGTCGGCTCTCAGAATCCTTTGATGGGAAGGATTTCCTTCTGCCTGGACTTCCCTTGGTGCCTGATTTTTGTCCTACAAATAAGGTGTGTATTTGGAGGCCCATGGTAGTTTATGGATTTGTTGAAAATGATCTAGTTTCATGAAGATGATTCTAATGCTTGAATAAGAAACTGTGGGTGGTGTGTTAATCCTTTTTGTATGGGAGGTTATGCCCCTTCTCGTTTTGTTTATGTGTTCTCTTCCCCCTTGATTGGCTTTGACAGAGGTTTCTGTATTTCATTGGTCCTTTTAAAGAGCAGGCTCTTGGTTTTATTGATCAGTTCCACTGGGGGTTTTGTGTTGTTGTTCCCTAATTTATTTACTTTGACTTTAATCTTTATCATTATAGTATTTTTACCCTTTTCCTTTGACTTGTTTTTGTCCTTTTTCCAGTACATAAAGTTTGTTGCTCTTCTCTTTTTGATGATAACGTTGCTTAAAGTCATGAATTTCCCTATGAGGACTGCTGTGGCTGCATCCTGCAAAATCACTTTTATTTGTTCTTTTGATTGGTCTACATATATTTTTATAGACAAATGAGATATTATAGAGGAAAAACAATAAGGAATAACAATAAGCAAAAAAGAGAACCCAAAAAAGCAAAAACAAAAACAATTAAGTCACCGGAAATCCCACTTCCCAGATGGTTACGTTGATATTTTAGCATACATCTTCTAGATTTTTCCTTTGCAAATTTACATGTATAGATTTTTGTTGGTTTTTTTTTCTTTTACAAAATCGAGTCACACTTTACACATTTTGTACACATTTACATTTTGTAATATGCTTTATTTATCTAAATAATAAAGTTAGAATATCTTTTCTTGTTATTAAGACGCATCTACACTGTCAATCCTAATGGCTGTTGAGCATTTATTCTGTTGTGTGGATGGATAGCCCATAATTACCTATTGGCAGACATTTAGATTGTTTTCATTTATTTTTTTATCGTAAAAAACAAGCCACAGCAATGTATATTCTTGTTGCTGAATATCTGCATACATCCATGATTACCTCCTCGGGATAAAGTTGTAGTAGTAGGATTGCTGGCAGACAGTGGTCGGTAAGACTTTGACACATCATGTTTCATTTACCCACAGAGTAGTTATACCAGTGATTTTTCTCTCAGCCTGAAAGTTCCCATTTCTATCTATGCTAACCAATACCAAGTATTTTCAATTTTGGACTATTGGTGAATGCTATGGTTTGAATATGTCCCCCAAAGTTCGTGTGTTGGAAACTTAATCCCCAATGAAACGGTGTTGAGAGATGAGAGCTTTGAGGTGATTAGGCCATGAGAGCTCTGCCTTCATGAATGGGTTAAGGCCATTATCATGGGAGTGGGAGTGGGTTTGTTATGCTAGGAGTGGACTCCTTATAAAAGGATGAGTTCAGCCGCCTTCTCTCTCTCTCATGAGCACTGTCTCACCTTTCTGCTTTCTGCCTTCTGCAAGAAGGCCCTCACCAGGTGCCAGTGCCTTGGTATTGGACTTCCCAGCCTCTAGAACCATGAGAAATAAGTGTCTCCTCTTTGTAAATTACTCATTCTGTGGTATTCTGTTATAGCAGCATGAAATAGATAAGATAATGAGAAAATAAAATATTATTTGAATCCAAATTTATTTTATTATTAGCAAAAGTGAATATTTTTATACATTTATTGGCCACATATTTTTTTGGATTGCCTTTTCACATCCCTTACCCTTCCATCTTTGTTCTTATTAATTTTCAAGTGTTCTTGTCTCTTTGCCATCTAGACTTTAAATATTCTGACCATCTTATTATTAGATTTTCAGATTTGTTTAGGTATTCTTGCCTTACGGAATTTTCAAAAATTTATTCAGTTAAATATATCATTTTTTTTCCTTTCATGGTTTTTGTCTTCCTACGTATGTTTAGAATAAACTTACAAAGTTAAGATCAAATTATTCCACATTTATGATTATTTATTTGTTTACATTTAAATCTTATAAGCATCTGGGATTTATTTTAGCATGTGATATAAGCTAATTTGATTTTTTTCCAGTAGCCAGTTGGTTTCAGCTGTACCCAATCTTTTGCCCATGGAAATGATAGTTATCATATAAAAAATTTATACAGATATGTATAAAATCACACCCTTGCACCTGTTTCTGGCTTTCTGTTTTTGTAACATTGCCTGTCTGTCCATTCACAGAACTGGCTCCAGCTCACTGTAGTGGCTAACAGGACCAGCTCTGAAGCCATCTTGCCAACGCTTGGATCTGTGCCCCATACTGACAAGCTCTATGACTCAGACAAGTCACTTAAACTCTGGACTTTGGTTTTCATGAAGGTTGTTATGAGCACTGAGTAGAGGGAGGTGTGTAGGGTTCTTGGCTCAGTGCCTGCACATTCAAGGATTCAATAACATAGGTATTAATAATATTGCTATTACCGCAGATTTACCAGTGGAACCCAGGATTGACTTGGTTTAATCCCCAAAGAGGGTGCGAGGAGGGAGCTGCACAAGCCCAGAGCCTGGCTCAAGATTCAATGAGATCCCAGGGCCAGGCTGTCCCTGCTGTCTCTGATCTTTATCACTTAGGCTGGTCCTGAAGGTCTGTCCAGGCCTAGAGCTCCAACCCACCATCCTCCTGTCACAATGTAACCCCAGAGCACTGATGACCTTCTGGAGCAGATTGGGTTAATCACGTGACAATGCAGATTGATTCGACGCGCATTTCCTTATGTGGTCAGTCCGGTGCTAAGCACATAAACGTGTTAGAGAGGTTCCTGCCTTCATGGACTCCGCAGATTCCTGAAATCCCATACCTCTACATTCCTTCCTTGGGCTAAAGGATTCCTTACACTCTAAACGGGGAGTGTTCATTTGCCTAATGAGCTACAGTAGGATGATCCCCAGAGCCCAGGCTCAAGCATTGCTCAATTTTGCATGTGAGCACCCACTGCGGTTTCACTGCAACAAAAATGGGCCCGAGGTCATCTTGGTAAAGGGTAAACCAATATTTGTTCTTGATTTTGAAAGAGGGACAGGATTAAATCTGCCTGTCCCAGCCGTGCCTGGCTGAGCTTGTGAGAAGGTGACTTTTCCATTAAAAGTCCAGCTCATGTTTTATGTATTTCTAAAGAGCCACAATTTGAACTTAATTCCTCTGTTAAGACAAGTACCCTAAAGTTAGTATTTATTATAAAATGTCACATGCAACCAGAGGCCTAGATGGGTCATGGAGGGCTGGGTGACTTATACTTGAGGAGTAATAAAATTGACACTGAGTGACTTCGAGACCCAGAGAGTTGCCCTAAGAGTTCAAGGATAGAAAATTTGAAGCCAAACCATGAATAAATCTTAGGAAAGTTGATAGCAGAGCTTTAAAGAAAGGAAGCCAGTAAATAGGCTGAGTTTAAATTTTGAATTCACATGATGAGGGTTAAAAGAAGTGACCTTAGGTTGGCAGTGAATTGTAGAGGGTTATTATGTGCATAAAGTGGGCACCTCACCAAGCTTGCCTCATTGAAAGCAGTATCCTTACCCACTTACTTACCAACTGACACCCAGAGCGGGCAGGGACAACCTCCCTTGGGACCCACAGCTCATAAGTGGCAAAGCCGGGATTTGCATTCAAGTCTGTCTGGATTCATACGTGTGAAGGACTCAGAACAGGGCCAGGCACCACACAGAAAGCACTTTATGCTGGCTATCATTATTATTATTATTATTATTATATTTCAAAGCCTAAAGACAAGCCCAGCTTTCTTTACCGTGGGTCTCAGAGTGAGCCCTTCAAAGATTCTTCATGGTGTCACCTGAAAGGGAACTCAAGCTGATGTGCTGCACAAGGGGATCATGGTAGAAACTATGAGCCGTAATTGACTAATTCCCCTACCCACTGCCGTCCCAAAGCACCATATGTAGTAATAGCTTTTATTACTCATTTTATCCTGTGATCCGCCTTCTTTAATTTACTAACATACGTGTGCATCTTTCCACGTCGGTGCACAGTGGTTGCCCCGCAACCCACCATACAGCTATACTGCAGTTTACGTAACCGTTCCCTTGTATCGCTGGACACTTTGGTTCTTGTCAGTTTTTCACCATGAAAAATAATGTTGCCCTGAGAATCCCGGTACACTAACCTCGTATACTTATGTTACAATTTCTGCGGACAGATTCTGACAAGTGGGATGACTGGTCAATGGTGGGCGCATTTAAAATTTTGATAATTAATGCCAAGTTGCCCTCCTCAAAAGTACTGTCTATGCTTTCTCCAACAACGTTAGAGATTTCCCATTTTCTTCATCCTCCCTAGTAGTATAAATAATCTCAATCTCTTTATTTTTTTTACCAGATAGGTGAAAAATAGCTATTATTTAATTTATGCATGTTCCATTATTAATGAAGTGGAACATATTTTTATATATTTATTGACATATAAATCTATACTTTCTGTATGTATTTCTCCTTCTGAGAATTGCCTCTTCATATACATTTGCCCATTTTTATCGGGTTGTTGTCTTTTCCTTATTTATTTGTGAGCATAGTTAATACCTGATGGACACTGACCTTTAGTTTGTTATATAGGTTGCAAATATTTTCTCCTAGCATGTCGTGTGTTTATTGTTTATTTTCCCAAGTAGAGTTTTAAATTTGGGGGACAGCCAATCTGTCAGTCTTTCCCGTTGTAGCTTCTGGTATTTATGTGATGTTTTAAAAAGCTTTCCCCACCCTGTAATTACGAAAATGGTTTTCTATATGGCAATTTTATTATTTTATCTTTTACATTTATGTCTTTAATGCATCTGGAACTTATTATTGTTTGTGGTGACGACTAGTTGAATTTATTTCCAAATGTATAGCCAGTTGAACCAGCCTCATTCCCGAAAATTTCCCCTTTCTGCCCTGATCTTAAAATGTCACTTTTACCATATACGAAATTCCACTAAATGCCCTGTTTCTAGATTCCCTAATCCAGTGGTTCTCAAACTTTGCTGCACAGAAGAATCGCCTAGGGAGCTTTTAAAATTCCCCATACCTAGATCACACCTCAGACTAATTAATCAGAATCTCTGGGAGTGTGACCAAGGCGACCGTATTTTTTAACTCCCCAAGTTTGAGCATTAATGCTCCAATGCAGCAGTTCTCCGACCTCAGAGTCTATCGAAATCACCCGGGAAACTTGGTTAACATTCAGAGGCTCAGGCGCTATTCTCTTTCAGTGAGTCTCTGTCCTATCTAATTGTATTCCAGGTGATTTTAACACACCAATGTCTGATAGCCACTGCTCTAATCTGCCAGAAGCTTTCAGAGAAGCATAATTCCACAAGCAACCGCATTGCCCCACCAGCAACCAACGGCATCTGAATCCTGGATCTCAGGGTGGGGGTTTGTAGGAGTGGGAGTGAGATCTCTTTTCAAAGCTCCCGCAGCAGTTTGAAGATACAGCCCAATCTAAAGGCTTCAGAAACACCAGGCTGGGTCACACGGACCTGGCCTGCATGAGACCTTCCTTCCCTTGAAATTCAAGGCAAGTCTCTTGGGGTCACCATCTGCTGCAACTGCTTTATAAGGGAGTCCCAGACACTTCCAGCACCCTAACGGTGCCTGGGTGTGGCCGGCTGCAGGTTGGGGACGCCTGCAAAGCTCGGGACTAGGAAAAGCTGTTCCTGTGCATTGAGCGATTTTGCACGGAGTATCATTTATCCCTACAACCAAACCCCATTATTCCCATCCTGTGCATGAATTTCTTCTGCAATTGATCAATCTGGCCATGAGGGTGGAGCAGGAATCAACTCAATGAGCACACACACCAGGGCGCAGAAGGCAGGGCCACTCTGTTTTCTCGTGTTCTGTTTTGTTTTCTTTAGTTTAAGCATCTACACCCCCAAAGCAATTCTTTTTCATGCTTTACCATACAAATCATCACTGCAGCCCTGCATGCTCATGCTGCTCCCTCAGCTTAGCCCCCTCTGCCCACCCCCGGACTCAGCCAAACAGAGTCTTGGTCCCCCATTGAGCCACTGGCTCTCAACCTTAGCTGCACATTTGAACCTCCCAGGGAGCTTTTTAAAAATCCTGAAGCTTAAGCCCTGCCCCAGACCAATGAAACAGCACCTCTGGGCGGCCCGGGCATCAGGAGTTCTAAAGCTCCGCAGGTGATTCCGGAGCAGGGCCAGGGGTGGGCACCACTGAATTCTAAGCCAAGCCCAAATGCTACTGTTCTGTGAAGGGGCCTCTAATTTCATCCACTCCCACCCTCACATGCACTCATACCATAATTATTCTCTTGTAAATAAAAATGTTACCTTTATTTATTCATTTTGGAATAGGTAATATACTCAAAATATAAAAGGTACATAAGAATAGAGAGAAAAGTCCTCCTTCCACCGTTTCTCCCCCAGCCGCCCTCCCCAGAGGGAGAGGTTCAGCAGGAACAAAGGCTCTGCCCTCTGACTGCACCACAACGGCAGGAATCGGCCAAGTCTTGGGGTCACAGAAGCCTGGGTTTGAATCTACTTCTGCCGTTGTCTTCTCATGTGATGTTGGACTAGTCATTTTACCTCTCGGATCCCATTTCCTTACCTGTAGATAACACCACTGGCCTCTTGAAGTTGTGTAGAAGGATTAAAGAGATGTTTTGGTTCTCTATTGCCGCCTAGCAAACTACCCCAACATGCAGTGGCTTATAAAAATAACCATTTTATTTGTTCATGATTCTGTGGGTTAGGGATTCAGGCCTGGGTGGTTCTGGTCTGCGAGGTGTCCCCGGGGGTCATTCTCCTGGCTGGTGGATGGGCTGGACTACAAGGTTCAAGCAAGTCGATTTCACTCATGCAACTGATGGATTGGGGATCCTCGACACGGCCTCTTGCCTCGTGATAGCTTGGGCTTCCTCACAGCATGGTCTCTGGTGGTCAGATGTAAATGGTCCTCCTCACAGGGCCCTTCACAGCAGTAAAGGGGACATGCTACCAATCTCTTAAGGCCTACTCTCAGAAGTTACACAGTCAACACAGATTCGAGGAGAGGAGAAATATACGCCTACTCTTGATGGGAAAGTGGGGTGGTCACATTGCAAAAGAGCATGTGGGATGGGACATTGTGGCAGGCAACTTTGGAAACACAACCCACCATCAGAGGAGTGAATACAAAGTGCCTGGGACACAGCAGGTACCCACAGATGTTAGTTCCCATCTTTCTTTTCTTTTTACCATAGTTCAGTGTCTGCAATACCTTGTGAGTTCCTTCCTAGTACCTGGCCAAGAGTCTGGCACAGAAGCAATGGCCAGTGAATGTTTATATAAAATCTCAGAGGTGGCCCCGAGACCGGCATCATCCAGTGCTGTGAGTGCCAATGGGTTGGGTTCCTAAAATGCCAAGCCAGGGGATTCTCCCTCCCTGATCTCCACCCTCACTCTCGCCTCTCTTACTTGCTGGTCTCTCTGGTCTGCTGTGCCCACGACCTGAAATATCCTGCTCCTCTCTTGTCACTGCAGTGTCTTCCTGGCCAATTCTCTACGTTTGCCCCATGAAACAACTTGAATGTAGCCTTGTCTCGGAAGCCTTCCCCAGTCTCCTAAGCAGGAAGACAGAGCACATACTGTGTCTTGGGCTCCGTGCCAGGCACTCGGTACGCACGGGACCAGGAGAGGTGAGGGGCCAGGAGGAGCAGGGCCAGAGGTAGAAGAGGTGAGAGAGGCGCAACAGGGCTCCCATGTAGAGGGCCACAAAGTGAGTGAGAAGGGATTTGGTGACTGGATTAAGGAAGGTCTCAACTGCTCTGTAATGAGTAGACAAAAGGGTGCCAGTATGGGCATTTTTAAGACAGGAGAGACATAGTTAGAAGGAAGTTGTGAAGGCACCAGATGAACAGAGAACAAAGAGATGACATTTCATTGGGCACCACCTCAGTGCTCAGAGTTCTGGAACCTGGAGCGTGAGAGCAAGGCTGTCCACACCAAGCCCCCTCCCTGCCGGAGACAGGCAGACAGGCCTGCAGGGGAAGGGGCTTGCCCACAGTGGGGGCCAGGGACCTTTGGCTATGTCGCTGGATTCCAGAGACTATGTCTGCGAGGCATGCGTCTGACATTGAGCAATGTCTCGGCAGCATGGGAGTCATGATTGGCAGGTCTGATGCATGCGTCCCCATTATTATTGAAATTTATACACGTACCGCTGATCGAAGAATCTCAGTGCATGTGTCTCATTGAGTATTCACAGCTGTTGTTTTTCAACTGGGAACCCGACAGTCTGGCCCCTGGATTGACAAAGCTGAAATCTGGGGGCACCTTCCTTCCAGGAAGCAAATTCTGGACATAAGCCCCCCCCCCCATTTGGAAACCGCCCTCTGCCACTCATTTGCATGCGACTTGGGCAAAGTGTCTACTGTCCCTGGGTCACGTTCCAGGACCAGCCAGGTCATGGACAAGACAATCCCGCTCAGACCCTCTCATGACCTAGAAGGTTCTGGTTCCCTTTAACTGTTCATTTAGTCATCCACAGGTTGGCAGATATTTCTGAACGCCTGCTATTCGCCGGGCACCGTGGTAAGCGCTGAGGATACAAAAACCATGACAGAGAGGACCCTGCTCTCCTGTGGCTTATTGTTGTATGGAACAGACAGACTTTAAAGCAAACAAATAAACAAAGCAAAATGAAAATAAATACTGCTTGTAAAAATGGCCATGGAGGAAACAAACGAGGCGCTGTGAAAAGCACCCGGCGAGAAATGATGGTTTGGGAGTGTCATTTAGGGAAAGCTCCCGAGCCCTGAGGCATGCTGGACACGAGGCCTTTATGCTCCACGTGATAAAGTTGATCCAAGATCACAAAGGGAGGAGAGAAGTGACATATGGAACCAGGCACGGCACATGGACAGGCATGAACGTCACCCAGTCCGCATGCCACTGGGGTTTATCTCCTTACACTCAGGCATTGTCTCTACAATATTCCAACTGCATTAGTTTCTAGCTATAGGGCCTAAGACAAGGTGCTTAGCCCTTCCATGCCTCAGTTTCCTCATCTGTACAATGACAATAATAAGACCCTCTTTAGGTGGTCCCTCTAATCTGTGGGGATTAGATGAGTTAGTACATGTGAAGTGTTTAGAGCGGTGCCTGGTGCTGGGTCTGAGCTGCTATGACTCCCACATCCCCAGGTGGGGTCCCCACTGGCTGGGCTTCGAGGGTCTGTTATGTGTAGTTGGCTGAGGGCAGAGGGTTCCAGGCGGGGCCCGTCTTGGTTTGGGTTCCCCCAGAAGCACACCTTGAGGCAGGGATGTTACACACAAGTAAGTAGCTTATTCGCGGGGTGAAGAGACACCTTGGGAGGCGGGGAAGTGCTGGAGAGAAGGCAGCCTACCGAGGCCCTGTTGCCGAGCCCGTCAGTGCCATTGGCAACTGGGGCTTCATGTCCCTGGAGAATTCCGGAGCCGTGGAGGACACGGCCTCAAATTTACCTCCTGAAACAGCAAGGGAACTGGGCTATTTATACCCTAAATCCCCTCAGTTACTGACCAACGGCTATGTGAGATGGCCCTCATTTTCAGCAAGCTGGCAGCCAGGGTAGGCCCTGGCACCCTCAGACAGCCCTCAGGCACGCCATGCAGGTTCCAGAAGCTGGGATGTATCCTCTCAGCAGCCAAGGGGCGGAGCGGCAGGTGACCCGGACAGAGCCGGAGCAGCTGAGTGGAGCACAGTCAGGCAAGGGCACAACGTCTTCAACCTCCGGGGGCCGAGGAAGAGCAGTAGGAGGTAAACCATGCTGATCCCCCATCATGGGGGGCCTTGAACGCTTGAGAATCAGGACTTCATTTTGTGGGCCGGAGGCAGCCCCTGGAGGCGTTTGAGGAGAGGAGAGACGTAGAGAGCCTTGCGACAGATAAGCAATCAAATCATGAAGTGTGGATCTACCCCACCCCCAAGCGTCCCTGGAATATTCCAATCCAGCTCTGCTCCTGCTAAGCCTCCCTCCACAGCCCAAATCTGACTAAAAGACGGGCCAGCCGGGAGGTTTCCCAAGACACAAACTCTAAGAGCAGCTGAGAAAGAACACGCCCAGTAGCCACTCGCGTGAGGAGCATCGCCCCCAGGGACCCTCTCAAGCAGCAGCTGGTCATTCACCAGCTCCCAGGAGCGACCATGACTATTGGAGAGTCAGGTGGGCAAGTCTGGGGCGGCGCTGAATTCCTCGGGGCTGTAGTCCAAGGGTCTTCACTAGAGGGTCTTCTCCTCTGCCTCTCACCCCAGGGCCTCCTCTGAACAAACGTCAAACAAACAGTAAAGAGTGCTATTTGAAAGAATGGCGATTCTGCTAGCGTTCCCACGGCACTTGTGTGTCTCAGCCCTGCCCTGGCACTGCCAAAGAGAGACCGCTGGGAAGAGTTTGAGCAACTGCAGGCACCGTGCTGGCGTGCTCACTGTGCTAGATCCTGTGCAGTAATCCTGATCACCTCTCCATTATCCAGAGGTGGAAATGCAGGCTAGGGGAGGTTAGGCATTTGTCCCAGTAGCAGAGCTGGGATCATTACTGGAAGGCTTTGAGCACTCCAGAACAAGGAGTCCAGGTTTACTGAAGGCCTGTAGTCAACTGTCACGGTGATTCCATCAGAGCTGGGAACCCCTGCACAAGGAGACGCTGGGCCCCTTAACATGGGCCTTAAGGTAAAGGAGGGGAAGGAAATGGACCCACAAGTTAGACAACTTTTGAAAGTTTGTGTTACCACAATTTGTAGATGAGACACCAAGCTGGGAGAAAGGAAGGAAGAGAGAAACCGCACTAGAGAGGAGTGTAATGTACATGAATCACCCGCCGGTCGGCCAGAGTGCAAGAGAAAATGCTGGACGCCAGCGCCATTCTTCAAAGCAACATCTGCTGACGTGAGGAGCTGGGAGAGAATGATGGAGGGGAAGGCAGGTGGGAGAGGAATGGGCTTGTTGCTCAGGAAGCTGCAGGTTCCCAGGCACCCTACAGAGCTCCCAGAGGCAAAGAAAGGCAGCCATGCTTGATTCTGGGTGTCTGTGTATGTGCATGAGTGTGTGTGCACGTGTACATGTGTGCAAGTGTGCAAGTGTGCATTTGGACGCATGTGTCTGTGTCTGTACATGTGTGTGTGTGTGAAAGCATGTGTGCCTGTGCGTTTGTGTATGTCCATGTGGGGCTGTGTGTGCATGCGTGTGAATGTGTGTATGTGTTTGTGCTAATATATGCTCCATGAATGTGTGCGTTGTTCATACATGAGCGTGTCCACATGTGCATTTGTGCAATTGTGTGCATGTCCATGAGTGCTCATTGTGACTGTGTGCACATGCGCATGTTCGTGAGCTCATGCTCATTTGCATGTATGTACACATGCACGTGTGTGTGTTTGGGGGAACTCGCTGTCACATTGCCTCCCCTGCCCTTGCCGATGTCGGCGGCAAATCGGTGCACAGGCGGAGCACACACAGCTCATAATCTTGAAATTTGGGCTACTCTGGCACATAGCAGGTGTTAATATTTAACTAAGTCAAGCCTACAAACTTGGGTCTCTTGCCGAGAGTACTCACAGTCTAATTCCCCCAAGAAATGAAGAGTTTAAGACTAGGGGTTGAAAGTGAGGTTTTTCACCAGTGCAATGGGAATTTCTTTCCTTCTCTTGCTGGTCTTTGCTGCCCGTGTCTCCCAGCCCACCTCATCGCTGGCTCTGCTACCACGTTCCAGCCACACTGCCCTCCCTTTGGCTCCGGGAGCCATTCTCCCTTCCCTGGGACCTTCGCCCGGGTGCTCTTCCAGGTGCATCATTTTCCGCACTCCTTCCTCTGTCCCCCACCGGGGGAAGTAGCAGAAAGTCCCAAACATCACCTCCTCCTGCTCACGGCATAGGTCTTCGTTTAGACATCGCCTGCTGGAAACGTTCCTGCTCACCCACAGCTTTTATTCAAACAACTTGATTGAGACATAATTCACATCCCATACAATTCACCAACTTAAAGTATATGATTTAATGATTTTAGCAAATTCACAGGGCTGTGCTACCATCGCCACAATCTAATTTTAGAACATTCTCATCCCCCTAAAAGAAACCCCATAACCACTGACAGTCACTCCCCTCCCCTCCCTACCCCTCCCCTGCCCCTGCCACTAAACTATTTTCCATCCCTATAGATCTGCCTTTTGTGGACATTTCATATCAATGGAATCATGCGCTAGGTGGTCTTTTGTGATTGGCTTCTTACACTTAGAATAAAGTTTTCAAAGTTCATCCATCTGCAGCCTGCATCAGCACTTTATTCCTTTATAGGTGGGGGGTGCAGGGGGTAGAAAAAAGAAAGAGAAAAATAAAATACTCCTTTATATTGCTGAATAGCATTCCACTGAATGGATATTCAACATTTTACTTATCCATTCATCATTTGGTGGACACTGTGCTGTCTGCACTCACTTTTCAGCTATTATGCGTAATGCTGCTGTGAACATTTGTTTGCACGTTTTTGTGTGGGCATATATTTTTATTTATCTTGGATCTATACCTAGGAATGGAATTTCCAGGTCATAGGGTAACTCTGTTTAACTCTTTGAGGAACTGCCAAGCTGGTTGCCCTGGCTAGCAACTTTTCTAACAGAAATGAAATCTTATTAAATTACATTGAAAGGCTCAAGGAGGAAGCACAGAACGAGACTCCTGGGCTTCCAGGCCTCAGTTTCTCCTATCCGTCCCTCTGAGGCTGGCAGCCAGGAGGAACGCAGTGCATTTTCTGCACAGGAACGTGACAGGTAGGGGCAGGAGAAAGTGCTCTGATAGTGCCTGAGCGGTATCTTGCGTTAAGTACTAAAACCCTCTTAGATAATCCACAAGATGATTTTTCTTGGCAATCCCCTCACTGTCGCTGTGAGTGGCTCTGCTCTAGATGGCCATTTCTGCCTTCAGTTTCGATAACATCTCAGTTAATTCATCTCTCCGTTGGGCTCTTCTGAAACTTCTCCCTTAATCTTCATTATCTCCTACCACGTGTTTTTGTTGGGACTCTACTGAGCCAGATTCACCCCCGGGGGCCCCAGCACAGTTCTAAGAAGAAGAGATAAAGTTCAGAGCCACTCAGAGCTCCGCCCATCTGGGGGCCTGGCCAGCTACGTTGTCCCTGAAGTTTCATAACTGGACCCTCAGGTTCCCAGGTCACAGGAAAATCCCTTAGCCTGACAAGTCTTTCCTGTGGGTTGTCTGTGATGATTTTGTGGCAACAAAAGAGAATAAAAATCCAACTATTTGTCTGCCACAGGGCACTTGCCTCAGAAATCAGCATTTCCGAATTTTAATAGTAATTAGAGTGGTCTGGCCTGAGACTGCGGGCAGGGCCACCTCTGACCCTGTCCCCAGGGAGAACAAGAATCATTTAAACTACAATGACTTGGGGAAAAGGAGGGGGTCTCCTGCTGGTGGACACAGCACCCTACCCGTAATCAGGAGACCCGTGTCACGTACCAGCGGGCAGGTCAAGCCACCCCCTAAGTGGCAGACTTGGCGTGGACGGTGTCTGGGCTCATGGAGAACCAAGCTGGCTTCTGAACTCACGCACACTTGGGCAACAGCAACTGCTTGGTGGCAAAGTGATTGAGAGATTAGCTCCCACCCTGTGCTTCCTGGGGCCTGCTTTCACGTACACATTGAGTACAGTCTGCTCAACACCTTCTCAAAGAAACTGTCATAATTTCCTTTTGCTAAATAGAAAAACTGTGGCCAGTGAAGCAAAGTAATTTGCCCAAAGTCACTCAGCTGGTAATAGACCCCCCCCCCACCTTGCAGCACAGGGACAGCCGAGCCAGGACAGGCATTTGCCTTCCCAAGATGGGGGAACCAAGGTTCAGGAAGTCACCTGGCTTGGTCAGGCCTCCCTGCCCTGCAGTGGCTCAGAGAGGCCTCTGGCCACCCATGCAGCAGGGGCCCGTGAAATAGGGCTTCCCGAAGCTGGTCCTGGGCTCCAGGAGGAGCACCTTTTGTCTGGCAAGTGACAAATCAAGAGAAAATGCATGCTTTCGCAGTGATGAAAATGGAAATACCCAATTTGCTAGTCAAAAGCATTTTCCTATTTAGAGATAAGAGTGAACTTGAGTCATTGTTGTCAGTGATTAATGCATTCTGGCACAGAGCCTCCTTGAAGTCCCTGTCCCCATGCCGTGGTCTAGGAAGGTACCTGGCTGTAGCAGCCAGCTGATCCCCAAGCCCTATCTTGCCTGATCTCATTGCCAATACTGCCGGGCAATTGTTTTTTAAGTTTTAAGGAAAGTATGCCATGGAGGAAGGATTTATGTGTGTGTACATGTACGTGTACGTTTCACACTGTCTGGGGCTGTCTCATTAGGTCAGAGAAATGTGAGAACCTTTGAATGAAGCAGCGTTCTAACTGGCGTTGCCTGCAGAGCACTGGAGTGGGTGGGTGGCAGAAAATTGGGCCCTGAGCCGAGCTAGCTTGCCTCTTCCTTCTCAAGCCTTTCAAGTGCATTTAATAAGAGTTTATCGCTGTTAGGGAAGTTGCGATCCAAGGAAGAAGAGTGGGTCTCAGCTCTCAGGATGACTCCAATTGATCAGTAGTGACCACCTAGAGTGCCAGGCGGAGAAGCATCTAAGGACACTAAGGGGTGAGAGCCCCTGATTGATTGTTAATGTCTGCCAGGGGACCAGGAGCAACAAGTGGCAGCATCCCACAGTAAAATGAGACAAATAGTAATGATGATATACATAACAGTAACAATAATTATAATAAAGCTTCCCTGGTCGAGTCATTGGGAATATCAAGTAAAATCACGAATGTGAAGGTGCTTTGGGAACTGGACAGACAGACTCATGACGTCTGGACTTTAAATGCTTCGATTGTGAGTATGATCTCCTTGTTCACGCCACTTAAACCTTTTCCCCGGAGTGTCGCCTGGCCTTGTCGTGAGCCTGGAGGAGGCAGCAGCAATATGAAAGGAGACTCGTGGGTACATGCACGTTCATTCATTCATTCATTCATTCCTGCACTCAGCATCCTCAGCTCTGTTCGTTCATTCAGGACACATATCAAAGGGTCTTTTAAGGTCCAGGTACTGGCACCGACACAGTCCTTCCTGATCCCTCCCTTGTCAGAGCTCCGGGAAGATCTGGCCTTTGGGCAAGTTTCGATCAGCTGCAGCATTTAAAGTTCAACTGATCAGCCATCTTATTACCAGCATGGGGGAAGCTAGATTTGGAGGAGGCAGAGGATGCACATGAGTTTGCAGGGCAAGTCACTAGAAATGGACAATGACCCTAATGCCAGTTACCTGGGAGGGGCTTTGCATGATTATCTCTAAGCCTTGCTATTACCCCACAAGGTAGATGTTACCATCAAAACTGGGCTCTGAGAGGTGAGGTGAGGTAGTGGCATCAAGCATAAGCAGCAAGACGGAATTCAAATCGGCTCTGTCTGACTCCATAACCCAGGAACAACTCTCTGCTCTGCACAGCCAGCAGGAGCCCGGGGTTCTGCTCGCTGCCTCGCACAGTCAAGACAGGGGACCTCAACCTAACAGGCCATTCTAAACTCCTTCAAGAGCTCAGAGCTGGTCCACTCCTGGGCATCTCTGTCATCCTGAAGCTACACTCTTTCCTCAGGGGAACAGCCTAGACAGGAGGTGGGGGCAGATTGGGAGCTGAGACTAACAGGAGGGCCAAAGGGGGGCATCCCAGCGTGGTTGACACTACAGAGGAGCCGCAGAGCCGCAGAGCGAGCCTGCAGATATGGACTTGGCTGCGTGTCAGCTGTGTACCCCGAGGAATGGCGCCCAGAGCCTGGAGCCTTGATTCCCCCACCTGCAAAATGGGGCGATAACAGCAACAGCCAGCACTCACTGGGGCTTCTCAGGCCCGTCACTCCTCCAAGCACCGCACACGCATCCCCACACTGCTACTAACACCATCCCCCACATCACATGGGGGAAACTGAGGCACAGGAAAGCTGAATGACTCTCCCAAGATCATTCATCTCTGGGATTAGAATCCAGGCGGCTTGATTCCAAAGCCTGTCACATACCCTTCCAGCACATGCAAATTGAGCTCCTCCCACACCCCCCACATATAAAATACATAATCTTTGTTTGCAAGATGGTTGTGTTTTGACAAACATTCATTCACTCTCTGGGTCAGTACCGCTATAGATCGTTGTAGCTTTCTAAAGAGGAAACAGATCAGAAAGGGGCCGGAGAAGTCAGGTGTGAGGCCTGTGAACTCACCCGCCTGCTCGGCTCTCCCAGGTTCCTGCGGGTGGGTGCGGGCGGGGAGCGGGTATTTGGGATCCGAATGAGGGAGGGGAGTCCGGGTTTGGAGAGGAGGTCGGAGTGTAGAGTGTGCAGGCTGCAAGGTGGGACCTCCCGCTCCCTCCTACACCCCCACCCAGTCCACAGGGGCCGCTTCCCGAGGAAGCGCTGACTCCGCAGCTTCCCAACCTCCGTACCCTGGAGCGCTGGGTCCCCCGCGGCCTGGAAACGTCCCAGTTACTCTCGCCCGCGGCGGCGGCGAGGCCAGGCCCCGCGGGAGCGTTTATAGGGAGCCAGCGGCAGGAGAGATCAGTGCAGACGGTCCAGGATTGTACCAACGTGATTGCAAAATGGAGAGAGAAGTTCAAGGACCCCCTCACAGCTGGGCGCAGTGGGGCCCTGCCAGGGTCTGGCCATGGGGGAGGGGGGCCTTCAAACCCAGCCCCAGGATTCTGGGCGGCAGGAGAGCTCCATGGAATCAGGGCGCCTCTTTCTCCTAAACAACTCTGTTCCCAGGCCCACATGGCGGGGATTTGGGTTTCCCTGCAAGGATGGGGAGGAGGAGCAGAGAGATGATGAGAGTAACTGAGAGGGAAACTTGCCACTGTCTTCATGTCAAGGCCTTTTCTTTTTAAGTTACTAGCGTGTGTTATTACACAAATACCCCATGTTTAACATAGAATGTAACAACACAAAAAGAACAAGAGCGAGAGGGAAAAAATCACCCACCACCCTCAGCACCCAGATGTAAAACCACCAAGCTTGTGGTGTGGAGGTTTCCAGAGCGTTTTATGCATACACATGTGTATGGTAGGTATGGCTTCTACTCCAGAAACTCCAGATACAAGAAATATCACATCACCTTGTTTCTCTAGAATCAAAACTAAATCTCACTTCAGCCCCCGTCTCATCTGCAGCCTGGCACCTATGGGACTTGCAGACCCCTGCTGCCTTCCTGTTTTGGGGGAACCTCTCTCTGCCCTCACTCTGTCTGGCTCAGTGCTCAAAATGCCAATCAGATTTTGAGTTCTTAACCTTTCCGCCCAAACCCTAAGTCCTGCCTTTCTCGGCAAATGGTTTTTCCAGCTGCCCAGGTGCTCAAGCAAGAAATAGGGGACTCACCCTCTGTTTCTCCCTCTCTTCTTTCCTTCCCATCCAAACCATCACCAATTCCTGTGCCTTAGCCCAAAACCATGCCTGCAGGCTGTCCTCTCTCCATCCCTATAGCCACCTCCAATCCAGTCTCTGCCCAGCAAGCAGGGAGGTCTGAGACACACTAAATCAGTCCCGGACGCTCCTGTTCCAACTCCAGGAGACTCTTCCCAGGCTCCAGATGGACCCTGATCCTTCCACGCCCACGTGGTGCAGCCCCAGCCTCCTTCGCAGGCGCACCCCTGCCAGAGCCTCCCTTCAAACACAGGTGCCTCCTCTGGTCGCGCACCTCCACACGTTCTGCCTGAAACACCCTTCCCCTTCCTTCCCTCTCCGCTGCCCATTGTTCAGATCTCAGGGGAGCTGTCACTTCCTCGGGAAGCCTCCCTGCCTGTCGCCCCAACCTTCCCAGCCTGCCCTCACCGGGTTTGTCACTTTATACCTGTCCTGTCTGGCACTTGGTCATGTCATGTCTGAGGGTAGGGACCACGCTGGCCTGTGCTTACTGCTCTATCCCCAGCATCTCGCCCAGGGCCTGGCATACAGCAAGGTCGTCAGTGTTTGCTGAATGAATGAATGAGTAAATGAATTCCCAGATGTGTGGGACTTACAGCTATAGGACAGTCACACCTTGACCTAATGCCCCTTAATTCCTCTCTATTTCTCACCTCCACCTTCAATCTGTCAATGAATCCCCTGGACTTTAACTCCAAAATACGCTTCTCCAAATTCATCCCTGTCATTTCCACCACCCCACCCTGGACAAAGCCCCAAGTCACTTCTCACGGCAACAGCCTCCAGCTGTTCTCCCTGCTTCCTGCCTTGCATCCCCCATACGGGTTATTATCCACACTGACAAAAAGAGCAGCCCCCAACCCTTTTGAAATATGCAAAATCAGATTCTGCTGGGACACTGCTTAAAGCCCCCACGGGCTTCCCGCTGTGCTTCGAGTGACACCAGCTGCTTCCTTCCGGTGGCTTCCAGAGTCCTACAGGGTCTTAGCCCGCCCCTTCTCTGACTGTCTCCTGCCCTTTACAACCAGGTGGCACTGTTTCAGCCACACTGGCCTTTGTGCCTTCTCAAAATGTGAGAAACTCACTCCTACCCCAGGGCCTTGGCACTTGTCCTTCCTCCTGCCAAAGACCCACAGGGGCTTTGCCCCCTTGGCTCACTGCACAGCCCCAGCGCTTCAACAGGCTGGCTCCTAGTAGGTACTCAGTGCAGACTTGTCAAATGACTGAAAGGACCTCCACATGCCTCTGCATATTGTGCATCTGTTTGGAGCCACAGTATAGACCCAGATGTGTTATTTTCCCTTGTTAATTACTGCAGCGTAATTATAGTAAGAAGTGTAAGTACAGCATGCATTAATGGGGAAAAAGAACAGATTTCACATGCTAGCTTGCAGAACATTTGAACCAGAGATGGGCCTCCCCGCAGCCTGCTGGAATTCCGGAGTGGGTCATTTGGCCTCTGGAGGCAGAGCCTGAGCCCAGTCCAGCTGGGCTTTTCATGACTTCTCTGGAAAGTCACCCCTAAGCCTGTCTGTGCCTCAGTAGAGACAGTGGTCAGGCTGAAGGGAGCCTGAACCCTTCTGGGGTTAAAATCTTGGTTCTGTGTGTTTCTGAAGAGCGCGGTGGCATTGGCAGATGACTTAACTTCTCTGAGCCTCAGTTTCCCCATCTGTAAAATGGGGAGAGTGATACCCCCTTCCCTGGGTGTTGTGGATCCTAAAAGAGATGACATACGCAACCTGCCCATTAATGGTTTCAGCCAAGTCCACTGACTCCCTTCTCGCCCTTCCCAGTGTCGTAGAGAAAAGACATGTTCCCTGCCCACCCACCGCAGGCTCTCCTGTGACTCTTCCCAGGAGAAATGGTCCAAGGCTGTGTGTTCATTGCTTTGCTTCCTCTATTTTGAAAAACCAGGTTGATTATGACAAGGCTGGTGAAAAACGTCTTTAATATGGTTGCTGCAGACCCAGAGTTTCAAAACGGAGGTGCAGTGGGCAGAGTGGGAGTGCCGCATCTTCACGAGGGGGCTGCACAGCTTGGGGCAGGCGGTTTGCATCTCTGCCTTCCTCTGGCCACACCCACTTAGGACACAGACTAAATGCCAGTTGCACCCCACTAAGCAAAGAGAGAACCCCAAATGCCCACAGGGGTGGAGACCAGGGGGAGAACTGCCCTTGTGAGGCTCAAATAACATAAGAAGGAGCAAGAGTCTAACGTAAACTGTAAAGTGCTGGGCACGTGGGCTCATCGCCGATATTCCAGAACCTACTCATTGGTCATTTGCGGCTACTGGGAGGTGGACCTCGAGCTTGAGTTTTGCCTTCCGGATGACTCTGAAACGCCCTCTTGTGGGCATCAGAGGTAGCAGCAGGGTTTCCAACTCGCTCTGCCTTTTGCCAGGCGGAGCTTTTCTTTCCTTTTCTTTTTTTTCCTCAAGTATTCTTTAATTCAATGCCACAATTCCTAGAAGCATGATACCCCCAAATACCACTTTTCTGGTTTACAATGTATTGAAAGATGAAGATCCAATCTCCTTATTGATCCTACCTTAAAAAATTAAAAATTAATTTTCCCTTTTAAAAATCAGTATACAAAATTTTGAAAATGCCAAAAAGTTCAAACAAGACAGTAAAACTCAAGGGTTACCTTTCTAACTCAACATCGCAGGCAGCAGGAGAAAGGAATGAGGCCTTCCTGGTTCACCAGGTGTTGCTTTAGAAAGAATAGGAGCATTTCCACAAAACATTTTGCTCATTTGAGCTTAACTATGAACCTGTGAAGGAGGGTGGGCATCTGGGCTCAGGAACCAAACTGGATCAAGCTGTCAGTCCTGTAATTGAAGCTTCTTTCTGAGACCCTCTTTTCCTTCCAGCTGAGACCCCTGTGCAGTTAGCACAGTGGACAGAATGAGCTCTTATCCATTCATCTATTCATTCACTCATTCATTCATTCAACGATGCTTATTCGCCGTCTACTTTGGGACAGACCCTATGCTGGCACCTAGAGATACAGAGAGGACTAAACCACAGTCCCTGCCTCTCAGAACGCACGGTCCAGACTGGACACGGTTCTATAAACAGGCGGTTACCAAGCATGCTTTGATGTGGGGAGTGCAGGGTTCTGTGGGAACCTGGAGGCTAATCCTGGATCCACTACGCCTCAGTTACATGACCTGGGACAAGCCACATCCCCTCGCTGAACTTCAGTTTCCCCATCTGCAAAATGGGGATGATAATTGCACCTACCTCATCAAATTACAGTGACGATTGAATGGAGAGAAAGTCCATGCATAAAACATACAGTTGCCCTCCATCCATGTGAAATTCTCTTTCTTTGGACTCCGGAGACCAAATCTGACCATGATCCCCTATGGAAGTCTGGATGCCCACTGGACCTTTGGGAAGATCATGAAATTTTATATGTAGTCAATGCCGGAAAGGGCCCTAGAAATCATCCAGCCAAGTCCTTATTTTAGAGAAGATGAAACTGGGGCTCAGAGAAGGGAGAGGATTGACCCAAAGCCACACAGCAGATCTGGAGAGGCTCTAGGCTGGTGGGTAAGACCCCAGTCTTTGCAGGGAGACCCCCTGCATTTGAACTGAAGGTTCTACTCTTAAACTTGCTGACTTGGGCAAGTTAAGTCAACTCTCCATGTCTCAGTACCTTCATCTGTAAAACGGGCACAATAACAACCTCCTTCCTAGGGTGTGTGGGAGGATTGCATCAATGGACTCCCAATCCAGTGCTCAATCTACTGTACCTAGAATGTACATAGCTCGGAATTTTAGAAAATGATTCTTCATTCTGAATCTGCCCATTTTTTCATCCAGAGTCTATGGGTCAGGACTTCGCTCAAGTTCTCCCCCAAACCTAAAGGCCTCTTAGTAGAAAACTTGGGCAAGAGGAAACAAGTTCTTATTTCAAGCAGCAGAGGAATAAATTACAATCAAAGGGAGTTAAGATCCATGCCGTGCCACCCACCCCTCCCTCGCGTGCTCTACGTCAATTCAGCAAGCAAGGCTGGGCCATATTTAAGAAAACAGGCTGCTTCTTGGTCACTAATAACCCATCGCCTCTCTTGGCATGCCCAAGATGAATTATAATGGTTTAAGGTCAAAAACAAAATGCCAACAATTGCATCAAAACATCAGATTAAATAAAAATAAAAATAAGCAAACATCAGAATAAATTAGCACCGGGGTGAACTCTTGCTAATGGTGGCCACCCCTCAGCGTTTCCTCTTCTCCTTCAAAAATAGCTATTATGCTCAGAAGCCTTTCAGGGGTCACCCAAGTAAAAAAGAAATCCCTGGAGATTGGTTGCAAACTCCAGTTTATCCATTTCTCTTTCAATATCACAATGGAAAATCACCAAGGCCACATGGAGATCTATAATGATTTCTGTACACTCATATAAACAAAAGAACATACAATTTCCCCTTTACTCCCCAATAGAGTGTTTTATTTGTTATTTTTCCAGTTTAGGGAAAATGTTAAGATCATTTAGAGGGTTGTTGAAATGTCTTGAAATCAAAGATGCACTATTAAAGAAAGAAGCCCGTTGAAAGGGCTGCGTTTGTGGTGAAGCCAGTTGTTTTATTTCATTATAAGGTTTCTGTGTTTCAAGGAAGCAAGCACAAGAAGGAAGGGAGGAGTGGAAAATTCCAGAAAGGGGAGGATGCCAGGCTCTCACAGAGGTCGGGAGCGCCCATGTGGGGCTGACAAGCCGGTCTATATTGTTGAACGATGGATTTATAGACTATTTTCAAGAATGGCTCACGACTTGACCGTCCTGTGCGGTGTGGCAGGCCACGACATGAGAGGCAGCGGAAAGAACCTACCTCTCCTCTCCGACAAGCCAAGGTCTCAATCTGACTCTGGACTGGGTCATTTGCCAGGCAAGTGACCTTGGGTGACTAGTTTCACCTCCCCGAGCCTCAGTTTCCTTATCAGCAAAATGTGATGTTTATTGTTGCAATAATGTTTGAAAGCACCTAGAACAGAGCCTGACACTTACGGCCAACGCTGTCCCTCCTCATTTTACTGCTGTCAACATTCTCTGACAAATAAAATTTTATTTGATCCCCTAAACCTTCTGAGGTCCTCGGAGCTGGAATCCTTGTCCCCACCTCACAAATAAAGAGCTTTTAGTCTCCTAAAGACAATTCACTCCTTAGTTAAGAGTGTGGGCATTTGGGGGGACAGTGAGACCGGGGTTCGAGTCCCAACTCCACCAACTGATGACATCGTGTGGATGATTTTACATCCTTACACCTCAGTCTCGCGCTCCCAGCTTTAACACCTCGCCCACTGGCCTGGTCACCGTGTGAGCAACACCCTGGGACATTGCAAGCTCTTTGCGGATTCCAGACACCAAACACAGTCCCCATACTTCAGGGTCAGACTGGGGAACCTTGGGGCACCCAAGGATGTCCACAGAGGGGAGTAAACCCCCCAGTATACCTAATCAAGAAAGCAGACAACTTCCACCAGCACGGATATGTCGCGGACTGCCTCTAGCAGTCTCACTTTTCTTCCCGTGTTCCAGTTTGCCTCTTTTCCTAAGGGACGGGCACAGGGGTTCATGTCAGCGGGGCTGGGCTCGGGGAGAGGTCATGGAACGTGACCTCTGTGGTCAAGGGTGTGACATCTCCGCAAGACGCCGGCCTGGGTGGCCCATGGAGAGCATGGGAGCTCCCAGCTCTTCACAGCTGCCCACATCATAGGCATCCTAGAGGCAGGTTTGGCCTTAAAGAAAAGAGAAAGGAAAGGAGGGAGGGAGGGAGGAAGGGAAAGAGAAAACACGAGCTCAAGGGGAAAGGGTGTGGAAGAGCACTGAGTCAGGAGACCTTGGCTCCAGCACCAGCTCTCACTGGTGACCTTGAATGTGGCCTCAGTTTCCCCATCTGTACAACAGAAGGTTGGATGATGTTTGTGTTTCTTTATTTCACAGAACATCAGTTCTATAAGTGGCCCCCAAAACCGGAGTTCCTGGCTCTGATAATGCTAGAAAACATGGCATGCTTTCCCCCTTTCGGTGGGGCCCATGAGTACATCAACGGCTCTGAGAAGTCCTACAGGAGAGAAAATTCTTCAACCTTCTCACAAACTATAAGCCCCAAGCAGGGATTTTTGTCTGCTCTGTAACCCGATGTGCTTGCAGCCTCTGGAACACTGGTGTATAATCAATATTCAATGGATATTTGTTGCCTGAATGAATAAGTGAACTTTCTTTAACCCGGTGTTTTTCAGACTTCCCTTGCAGGCCCTTTCTCTAGTTCTCAGAGCAGCCCTAGACATCCCTGAAACACAACCCTCAAGGAACCTACTGACTGAATTCTCAGGTCTGAGTTTCTACACTGAGTGCTCAACCCCGTGGGCCTTCAGCCAATGCACGCCTCAAGCCTGGGGCCCAGACATGTTCACAGGCACACAGATGAAATGGGGTCTCAGCTCTTCTCTCGGGGCACCCCTGGTTTTTCACGTCTACCCTGAAGCACTTCTGTGGTTCTGAAGACAGAGGGTAAGGGGGCCTCAAACACGGGCCACTCAGGACCACCAGGAGGGTTCCCCAGCCCCTCCGCAGGACACCAGCTCTCAGCCACGACCCTGCTCACACAGAGCACGTGGGACACTGTGGAACACCGTCACGCCCACCCACCCACCCATCTGCTCAGCCCCTGCAGTGGACCGAGGGTTGTGGGTTTCATGTGCCCAGTATTCGCCCCTCCCACTCGTTCTAGTCTAGTCAGGCACCTCCAGGTGTCTGGACAGCCTGGATAGAGTGGCTGTCACCATCCCCACCTCTGCCTGCCCCTCCAAGAGCCAGAGGGGACAGTAGATGGCCCAGGCTGGTCAGTAAGGGCACCCCATCGCCCTCGGCTACAGAGACGTGTTTAGGGGACGGTGCCTGGCCCAAGCAGATGCAGTCAGAGGGTTCCATTTCTGAGGGAATTCAGGAGAGAAACATTCTTTTGCTGCTGGATTTGCTGAGCTGGGAAGACATGGGTCTCAGGCTGCCCACAGCTCACTTATCTGCCACTTTCCCAGCACAGAGCTGAGCAGAGCCACGTGGTGGAGAGGAACACCCAGATGACATCCTTTGAGCCCTGCCATCGGCCAGTTCCACCCACATCCCCCTAGGAGGCGAGTGCCGCAGGCTCAGTGGCCGGCGGCTGCCCCAGCCTGCATTTCTAGTCTCTTTGCTCTGGCCGATTTCTCTTACAGAGGCTAAAACTGCTCAAAGCTCAGTTTTGCAAGCCCTGATGAAGCTAAGGTGGCCCTGTGAGCCAGTCCAGCCCAGGAGGCTGCAGCAGGTTGATTGTCACACGGCCACCACAGTCCACTCCCCGTGCACACTGTGCCTTTGCAGCTCCTCCCGGCAAGCGGTGAGGTCTATTTCTCTACCTTTAATCTGAGCTGACCTCATAACTTTGGGGCAACAGAAGGTGGAAGGAGTGAGACTGTACCAGGTCTGAACCTAGGTCTCAAGAGCCTGTCTCTTTATTTTTGTGTGTGTGTTTTTTTGAGACAGGATCTCACACTGTTGCCATCATCATAGCTCACTGCAACCTCAAACTCCTGGGGTCAAGCAATCCTCCTGCCTCAGTCTCCCAAGTAACTGGGACTACAGGAACACACCACCACACTGAGCTAATTCAGAAATTGTTTTTGTAGAGATAGGGTCTTGCTCCATTGGCCAGGCTGGTCTGAAACTCCTGGCCACAAGCGATTCTCTAGTCTTGGTCTCCCAAAGTGCTGGGATTATAGGCGTGAGCCACTGGGCCTGGCCTAGGCTCTCTCTAAAGGCTGCTTGTGGGAATTATGTCAGCCTGCTGCGCCCAGCCCCCGTCCAGCCCCTGCAAGGCTACTCTCTCCTCACACCTTCTTACCAGCCATTTGGGATCACATGCAGCCCCCGGAATCACTGGGCTGCTTCCTGGATGCACGTGTTTGTGTGTGGTGTTTCTTTCTCATAAATTCCTACTTAACCTAAAAGAGCCAACAAGCATTGCTTATTCTGGGAGACTGTCCCTGTCCCCATTTTCCCACGGCTGGTCTTGGCTGGGCTCAGCCGTGTGTCTGTGGTCAGCTGGTGGGTCAGTTGGGACTGGCTGATCTAGGGTGGCCCCACGCTCATGTCTGCTGTCAGCGGCTGTCAGCTGGGGGGACGCCTCCTTCTCCTTTCCTCCAGCAGGCTAGAGATGAGAAGGAAAGGACGGGAGAGCACACCAGGCCTCAGGAGCAGCACGCGTGCTAGCTGAGGTTGGCGTGTCAGAGGAACCGCTCTTCTCAGCTGAACTGTGGACTCAAGGGGGCAGAGGAAGTAGAAGAAATAAACTAGGGGCCAGTTTTTGTAGTGCCCTGTAAGCATGAGCTCCTTGGCTTCATCCTGAGAAGGACAGGGGATCACGAAAGCATTTTTGAGGAAGAAACACTATCACACTTGCTTTTTCCCTTTGGTTCCAGGATAGTGGATGGATTACGGGGAGTGGAGGCAGAGGGACCTCAGCACTGAGACTGGCTTTTTGGACACTCAGTTGCACTTTCATGCTATTCATCTACTTTTGAGTAGAATAAAAGAGCTGAGTCAAAAAACATCAATTGTGAAAAGTGGAGAAACATTACACAAATTAAGGAATTCTCTGATAATATCTGGCTTGGACCAAATGGATTAGTCAAGAGGGCACCTGGTATAACAAACAACCCCAAAATTTCAAAGGCAACACACGATAAAACTTCCATTCTGCTCATGCAACCATCCCACAGAGCTCTCCTGGCAGCTCTCCTCCAAGTGGTGACGCAGGGATCCAAGCTCCTTCTACCTTGTGGCTCTGTGGGATCCCTGCATCCAGCCAGCATGAGATGTAAGAACACGGAGAATCACTTGAGCAGGTTGTCACAGGTCGGGCCTGGGAGCAGAGTGTGTCACTTCCATCCACATTCTCCTGGCCAGAACCCGATGGCAGGCAGCACCCAACTGCAAGGAGGCTGGGAAATGTAGGCTGACTGTGAGCCCAGGAGGAAAAGGAAAATGGTTTTGGGGGAAACTCGCCTATCTCTGCCACTGAGGAGCTGCCACTGGGAAATGGAGACCCAGAGAGGAAAAGTCATTTGCTGTGGTCACCCACCAGGTTGGTGACAGCAAGGAGACCAAAATCTTAAAATTTTGATTCTCAGGCCTGTCACTGTCCCCTTTTCTGATACATTCTTATCAATGTACGGCGGCATCATGCTGCTCTGAAGCATAAGGGAATAGAAAATCGTCCCGCAAGCTCTTCTTAGGGCCCAATTGGCAGAAAGGTGACAAATACATGATTTTCTGTCTTCCCATGGCTGTTTCCCAGACAAAGGGGAGCAAGTGCCAGGGGCATGCAGAGGAGAAAAGAAATGGTACTCGACCCCTTAAAAGAAAACTGTGAGCTGAGCCTCAAACGACGGCAGGATTTTTGCATTTGTTTCCCTTTCGTTATCTTTCCATTTTTAGCAGACTCAGGTGCAGAGAGCAGAGGTGCTCCCCACTTCAGCTCCCAGCACGCTCTCACTGTTGAACCGAGTAAGACGCTTTTCATAGGTTTTGGGGTTTTTTTGTTGTTTTTTAATGCTTTTTCTCCTTCGTCTCTGACTCCCACTCCCATTCCCTGGCCCTGTAGGTATCCTGGCTGACGCATTTGATGCATTTTCTTAAATATGCATGAAGCCTTATAAAACATGTTGTGCTGTTCTGTTTATATATGTTTTTAATTAACGTGACTAATTCTACGCTATAGCTCTCAGTCTGGTTCTTTTTATCTTCTTCCCGCTCAGCACCGAGGTATATTCAGTGGTCTCTAATAGTTGCTTATAGCTGTGCACAATCTTCCATGCTGAGAATGAAGCACATTTTTCTCCTGTGTTTCCCCAGCGATGGACACCCAGGTGGCCTCAAAGTCCCTGATCCTCCAAACTGCACTGCTCTAGTGGTTCTGGGGGGGTTTCCTTTCGTCCTGTGTGAGACGTCTCTGGGATAGACTTCAGGAGAGGTCTTACTGGTCGTGGATAAATACTTAATTTTCTTAACCATGCCAGGGCCCTGTAGTCCAAATGGCACCTCTGTGAAAATGAGAAAAAGTGCCCCTACCAAGTGCCCCATAGACCTGTGGCTTGGCTGGCAGGTGGTGATTTGTGTCAATTAGAAGAGGTTACTTGTCTGGAAAAACACAAACCATTTTTCCCACAATGCAACAACAACAGCAGTCAGCACAGACAGAAGACTTTTTTTTTCTTTCTTCTTTTTCTTTTTAGAGAAAGGGTCTCATTCTGTGGCCCAGGCTGGAGTGCAGTGCCATAATCACAGCTCACTGTAACCTCCAACTCCTGGGCTCAAGAGATCCTCCCGCCTCAGCCTGAGTAGCTGGGACTACAGGCATTCGCCGCTGTGACCAGTTAATTTTTATATTTTTTGTAGAGACAGGGTCTTGCTATGTTTCCCAGGCTGGACTGAAACTCCTGGAGTCAAAGCAATTCTCCCACCTCGGCCCTCCCAAAGTGCTGGGATTACAGGCCACCGCACCCCGGCCAACACAAAAGACTTTTGTGACCAAATGTGGAGGATTTCTCTCTACCAACAAACTAGCAGTCAATTTTGCAGCGGATACCAGCTGGGTGACCTCAAATTCAATTCAATTTTGATGCCATCGTCCTGGAGATGGTGTCGGATCCCACAGGTTGAGAGCCCAGTTCCCAAGACCACCCCACTTCAGACACTAGTCTCAAGTTCGGGCCTCCAGGACTTCTGACCAACTGGCTTTAAGTTAGGATTCCCCTACCCCACTCTTTGTGTTTGATTAATTTGCCGGAGCAGCTCACAGAACTCAGGGAAACACCGATGTTTAGCACTTTATCATAAAGGATATTACAAAGGAGACCGGTGAAGAGATGCCCAGAGTGAGGTACGGGGGAAGGGGCGGGGCCTCCATGCCCTCCCGGGCTTGCTGCCCTGCAGGAGCCTCCACGTGCCCAGCTGTCCTGGAGCTCCCTGAACCCTGTCCGTCCTCTTGAGCCTTTCATGGAGACGTCACTGGATAGGCCTGACGGAAACCATGTAGAAACGCAGCTGGACCAAAAGGGCACAGTCCAAACCCAGCCAGGCCTGTCTGTTCGGACTCTGCTTGACCTCTCTGTGCCGCATTCCTTCCTCCAGGGAATGGGGCAGGACCCCTCCAACACAAGGGTCTTACGGCCCACCCACGGTCAGATTAGAGGTCTGCCTTGCGCAGGTGGAAAGAGGGCAGGAGAAGGTGAGAGAGGAAGATTCTATTTGCTGTAGCAAAGCTGCAGGAGTTAGGAGCCAGGAGCCCTCGAGGAAAACACACACACACACACACACACACACACACACGCGCGTATATCATAATATCAGAGCACCGCTTCCTCCAGGCGCGCCAAGCCCTAGGCTGGGGGACATAGCTTGATGCTGGGGGACTGACTGGCTTTGGGTAGCCCCTTGGCCCCTCAGCCAACTACCTCTGTGCACCGTACTCAGCATCCCTGAGAGCGGCTCCCACTGCAGGGCACGGGCGGGAACTCCCGTCTCCCGAACCCTCAGGGTTGCACCCTTCTGACCACTGCCATTCTGAGGGTCAGGAGGAGGTTTCTAGGCGTTGCTTTAATTTGCGTATCCCGAGTTCTAGGGCGTCTGTGCCTCTTCACGCACCTGTCGGCCATTTGATCTTCCCCCTCCGTGAACGCCCCGGTCATATCCTTTGGCCATCTGTGTTGGGTTTCCTGGGGGTTTCTCCCTATCGCCGTGAAGGCATTCTGTGTATTGCAGGTGACGATCCCTCTCTGTTTCAGACACAACAAATCTCTCCCAGCTTGCCTGCTGTGTGCCCACTTCGTGGCTACGCTTTCTTCTGCTGGACAGAAATCCTTACTCTTGATGTCGTCAAATCCAACAATGTTTTCCCCATTGCTTGTGCCTTTTCAGTCTTAGGCAGGAAGTCTCTTCCTACACCCAGCCCCCCGTCAAAACGCGACTGTCCCCACTCTTCTTCTTCTGTTCCCTGTAGAGCTTTGACTTCATTCTTTCATCTCTCCGGATTCTGTGGGGCCAGGCAGGCTTTCGCTGCGTTTTTCTCCTACCGCAGGCCAGTTGTCCAGACACTGAGGGATCCGTTTTTTCCGCCTTGCCTTCTGGGACCTTCTTGACCATCAACTCTTAGCAAGTTCCCAAGCACATGCGAGCCGCTGTCTGGTGGCTTTTCTGTGCCCTGTGCCTCGTTGTCTCATCGCTATGGCCCTGCAGTGTCTTAACATCCGGTACAATAGGGCCACGCTTTAAAAGATGGAAATAGGGAAGGATGCCCCAGCTAGAGAGTGTAGGACATAAGCCGAGACCTGGGACCTTCCGCCCCTAACTCTGCACTCCGCCAGCTCCTTCTTAGCCTTCAGACTCGGCCTGGGCATCCCCTCCTCAGAGAAGCTGGCCCTGCCCTGCAGGTAAGGTGCCCAGGTTATTCCTGTCATAGCAGTACACTCCCTTCCATAGGTCACACACAGATGTGCTTGCTTACTCATAATCTGTTCCTCTCACCAATCAGCAAACTCTTCAAGGGCACAGAAACTCCGTCCATTTCAAATGGTGCCCAGCAAAACAGCAGGCCCCCAACGAGAGTTAGCTTAGGCTCTGGGCTAAGCACTTCCTAGTGCTGGTTTATCTACCTCCCACACCAGCTCTCTGAGATAGGTACCATTATTCTCTCCATTTTATAGATAGGGAAACTGGGGCACAGAGAGGTTAAGCAACTTGCCTAACACCACACAGCTGAAAAGTAGATGAGCTTGGATTTGAACCCAAACAATCTGGCTCTAGAGTTTATGCTCATATCCACTTGCTATACCAGCTCCCCACACCTCACAGAGTGTACAGTGAATGAACGAAAGAATGCATAAATGCAGGGGAAAGGGGGCTGAGTCAGATAATTACAACAGCATTAACAACCACGTTTGGGCGCAGCTTCTTTTCCCAAGTTATTATGTTCCTAATAAGAGTTATTTTTTCTCTAAGATGATGATTTGCATAAATTATGGAAAATTCTTTGGCTATTGCTTTTTATGTTATGGCCTGGGGTGGAGCACAAGGGGATGAGGAATGACTTTTTAAATTCCTTCACACTGGGTTAAAGAATTCTCCAAGACAAGACCGCATGTAGAATCTATAATTAATTATTATTCACACTTAATACGGTTAGATAATGTGAACACATACTTTCCATTAATTTATGTGGCTAATTCCTCATCATTTTCCCATAGGTATAGTTCACTGATTTCTCAAGTTATTAAAAATTAAAATTCATATTAGGGAGTTAGAGGAGCCTGGTGCCCCTGTGCCTATTTTTAGTCTGAAGTCACAAGCTGGGTGGGGAGTTCAACGCAACTGCTTCCTTTAGACAGTTCTGAGCGAAAATGGGTGGGCACACTGACTCTTGTATTTGTTAATTTGGCAAAGGTTGATTGGTGACAGCTGAGTGACAACAATCCCAGCCACATGCTTGGGGGGAACAGAGAAGACCAGAGGGTCTCTGTCCCCAGTGGGCTCAATACCTCCTGAGGAAGGCGGACAAGAAACCAGCCGGGAAGTGCCATCAAGAAAGCTGGGGACAAGTGTGCCTGGCCAGCCTCAGAAGGGGCGGGAGTGGCGACATCAGAGCTGAGCCTTGAAGGAAGGGTGGGAGTTAGACAGATGGGGAAGGGAGTGGGAGGTATTCCAGGAAGCCGAAACGGCACGTGCAAAGCACAGGAGGCAGGGAGGGGCAAGGCAGGTTCCAGAAGGCCAAATACCCCCCGTGGGCGCACACACATGGAGTGGTGGGAGAGAATGCTGGAGAGGGGTAAGGCAGTGGGCAGCATAAGAAAGTACTGAAGAAAAAGAGAGAGGTAGTACTTTCTAGAAGTCTCTAGGAATCTAAACACTTCGGGTTATCACAGGATCTTAAAGCTCATTGAGACCAACTCACCCATTGTGAAGATGAGAAAACGGAGGCCCACCTGCTTTAAAAACAAAAGCAAAAAATTTCCAGATCAAATCAAATAAATCCATCCCTGCCAAGGCATTCGGGGCCAACACTGTCCATATGGCAGGAGTGTTCACCTTCCAGTTCCCAGACACAACTCTTAGAGGGGACTCTCAAGAGGTGCGACCCTGTGGACAGGACCCCAACACTGGTTCCAGTGCCCGTGCCAGCAGGAGGCTCTGCAGGTAGAACTTTTCAGATCAGAGAATCACAGGTGCCCTCCTGTTTACAACACAACCAGAGCCACTCCTGATTTGCATATTCTGCATAACTTTGCATAAAGCATTGACAAGTCTCAGAGCCTGTAAAATAAAACTAATTAGAGCAGTGTCTTGCCCTGGTATCCAGACTTTGCAGCTGGGAGGAGGGGCGGAGCATCTTTGTTCTTTTACAGCTCACGGGAGTACAGCTGCGGGGGCTGGGGAGGGAGAGAAAGAGCAGGAACACTACCGGCTTGGAGTCAGGCTGGGTTCGAAGACCAGCTCTGCTGTTTCCCATCTGTACCCTTGAGTGAGCCATGTCACTCTCTGAAACTCAAGAAGGGCCCACCACTCCTAAATACGCAAAGGAGTGAGCACAGTCACACGCATTAGTGTGCCCAGCACGCCTGCCACAGTGTCCAACACATATTTAGCACTCAGTGAATATCTAGGCACGCGGGTCTGATCTAGCCGCAGCACAAGTTCCCACCTAATAATCGATGCCAGAAAACTCTGATCTCAGTTCTGAATGAATTTCTTGCCTATCCTTCCCAGAACCGGAAATGACCCGTGTCCCTAAAACAGAAGGGAAATGCCAGGTCCCCAGAAAATCACCTTTCACGGAAGAGTGAGTGGAATCAGAACCTTTATGCTGAATATAAAACCCAACCCAATGAGAAAACCGAAGCCCAGGAGAGAGAAGTTAAAATCAGGGGCTAGAACCTGGGTTTCTCAACTTCCTGCGGGAGTTCTCACAACTGTCCCGTGTAGACCTGGATAGAGGACATCTTTCCCTGTTTTGGCAGTCCTCGCCATTCCGGCCCCGTAAGCATAAATCTAGCTAGAGGTTCCGAAGATCAATGCTGCTTCCGATACTCTCTCCCTGCGGCAAGCTCACGACATATTTTTTCACAAGTAATAATTAGCGACAGAAATATCTGACCTACTTACAACTCCACAAATACACACATTTGGCTGCTTGCACATCAGCTCCGAGGCCGTCAGAAGGAGCCTGTTTGGGAATAGCTTTTTTTAACCTGGTTAAATGACACTTCCGCAGTGGGCAGTTTGGGATGCTAATTTTCGCCCACCTTACTTTGTGTGGCTGGCACTGCCCCCCGAGCCCTTCCTCCTCCCCTTCGAGGTGCCTTTCAGGCCCTAAGGCTGGTGATTATTTTTATATTCAGTTCCCACGAGCAGAGGGGGACCGAGTTGTCTTTGGAAAGATGGATTATGCATAGATCTTTTCAGATTTCTTAAGGCAACTGAGGCAACTGGGTGTTTTTATTTTATGCTAAACAAAAAGGGATAGTTTAGTAAGTGCCCAGTTGTGCAATGTTAGTTCTGTCCTTGCATTTTCTAAACTCAGCCTTCCCAGTTTTGGTCTGAGCTCCCACTCAGACCACCGCCACAGTCACTTCCACAGTCACCGCCACTGCCTGTCCCTACCTTGTTGCAGGAGAACCCCCGCCTGCTCCATCTCCCAGCATGCTTTCCTAGACTCTAGAATGTTCTTAACAAAATTAAACTACACAGGATGTGTGGTCCTGGGGCAAGGCATTAGCTGAAAGGACCTCGGTCAGTCGACCAGAACATTTTGGAGCTGCCCTATGGCGGCTGTGGTCCCTTCCAAT
Source organism: Lepilemur ruficaudatus (assembly GCA_963574885.1). Lineage (NCBI taxonomy): Eukaryota > Metazoa > Chordata > Mammalia > Primates > Lepilemuridae > Lepilemur > Lepilemur ruficaudatus. The sequence continues at coordinate 148,434 of CAUYRT010067795.1, read as the reverse complement.
CACCTCTCCCAGAACCCCCGCTCCACCGACTGCTGGTCAGTCGCAAAGAGACACTTGTCACGATGCGGCCTGTTAGCGGAGCACGGTGCAGGTTTGCGAGGGTCGCGGGGGCCCCTTTGTGCAGTTCCGCAGGCGTTTGAGCAGACCTGGAGACCTGGTGAGTGAGACCTGTCTGTCACTGTGCAGTGTGAGGCTCCAGGCTGCCAGGGCCTTAACCGTGCCTGGAACGCGATAGAATTCAGGAAACGTGTAGCGAACAGGACGGCAGCATGGAGAGGACCTCGTCCAGTTGGGGACATCAGGGAAGCCTGCAAGGAGCACATGCACCTGCGTCCTGTCTTTGTAGTCTCTTCCCAATGGGGACAGGGTAGGAGAGAACGGCCACTGCAGCCCACGGGGGCAGCACAGGGGAAGCCACGTGAAGTTCAAGGGCACCGTAGGAACACAGGCCATAGCGGAGGGCGTGACGAGATTGGAGGAGACTCAGGGGAATTGGTGAAGGGATTCAGACACTAACGTGAGGGCACACTGGAGTCACTAAACTGCTTCCAGAAGGGAGAACGCTTCAATGACGCAGCGCTTCCGAGAGGTCACGTCCTGTGAGGGCAGGAGAAGGAGGCAGGAGAAAGTAGCCGTGGCAGGTCCCTCGGGGGCACAATTCTGCCCCCCCAGCGCTGCTCAGAATACAGAGAAGTGGACGGTGGAGGCAGGAGGAAGGCTCAGAAGATCAGAGTTTTACTCCGTGGAAATTCGCTAACAACCGGACGCCTGACCGCTGTCTGCAAATGCCCGTCCACTCAGCCTCCTGCAAGGGCTGGAGGAGTCGGTCACCGCCCAGTGAGGGGAGAGCAGATCGTCCGGCCGCCCGTGCACGAGCAAGGAGGGAAAACACCAATATCGACACTCGCTGGGAATGAAGACGAGCAAACCTCCAAACATGACCCAGCACAGGGCAGCTCAGGCAGCCTCAACGGAGCACGGCAAGCAGGGAGCCTGCAAAAAGTGACAAGATGTGACCGAAAAGGAGACGGGAGAGGTGAGGAAAGGTCACGGGGCAGGATCCCAGTCCACGCCAGCGGCAGTCAACAGAACTACCCAACGCTGCAGAACATTGCAATGGCAATTTGGAGGAGAGTGCAGAGGGAAAGACAAATAAAAACGATGACGGAAAACAGGATCATTTTGGAGAAACGGGGAAGAAAGTAGAGTCGACCGATGAATGAAAAATGGCGTTGACGAATAAGAGCTCAGAACAAATGAAACAAACCGTAATCCAAGAGGCAACGCAGGGAAACCTCTCAGCTGCCAAAGGAGCTGTGTGCCCAGGTCAAAAGGGCTCCGTACAGGGCAGGCAATGGCGTGGCAAAATTTTCAAATAGAAAGAAAAAGGAAAAGTCTTAAAAAATCCTCCAGGCAGAAAAGGCAGCTATATACCAGGGAGGAGGGAAGGAGGGGATGGAGAAGAAAAAGGAGCGTCTGTGTGTCTGTGTGTAATCCTAAATGTGCAAACGAGAGCTGCTCACACTCACACCCAGCTCACTACGTCCCGGGCAAGAACGGCACATACATTAACTCATCCTATCCCCCCACAGCCCTGTAAGACAGGTACTGTAATTGCCATCGCTGCTAATAAGATCAAGCTGAGACCCAGAGAAGTCAAGTAATCTGCCCAGTGTCACACAGCTGATGACAGAGCTGTTATTTGGCCGTACGCTGTCTGGGACTAGAATCTGTGCTCTTCCAAACTATTAATACTTCACTCCACAGCCATCATCAGATGACAAGGGGGAAGCGTCTAAAAAGTTTGAAAATGTTGCAAAGCAAGAATTCTAGACCCAGCCAACTGACCATTTAGGTAAGACAGCAAATGAAATTTATTCTTAGATGTGTGAGAGCTCAGAAAATATACTACCGCTGTGCCTCTACTTAAAAAAAGTACTTAAAGAAATTCTGCAATCTATTGAGGGATGAGATAAAATTTAGAACACAGGCACAGAGAAGTCACGATATAAAAAGGGACTGGCAGCAGGCACTACAATTAGCCAAAACAGACAAAAGTCTAAGTTATTGCGATAAACCTGGCCAACACACAGAATAGAAAAAGTCAAAATATTATAAGGGCAATTACATAACAAAAGGCCAAAAATCTCCTAATTATAACCTGGCTCCAAAGCCCTCAGATCATATCGACAAAGTTCAAGAATAAAAAAAAAAACGGAGGTATACTACTAACTCCTTATCTCACGTGGGAGAAAGCTCAAAGTATATAATGACTAGAGAACGCTGCTGGAAGACTTCAAGGTCAAATAAAACCAGGATATATATTTTCTAAAATATTAGAGAATATAAAAGTAAACATGATCTGTCTAGTTTTTTTAAAAATGCAAAACAGGCAAGCCCACACACAGAGGGGTGAGCAGGTTGCATGCCCGTGGAAACAAAGCTGGGTGGAAGTTCTTTGTGAGAGACCTTCAGGCTTCTGTCTCAAAGATCCCACGCCAGTTGCCCCCAAGGCCCTGGCAAATGCAGTCATGACATCTAAAAAGGCTGTACCTCCTCCTGGGAGCAGGAGCCCCCACAACATCCATGACATCCATTACATTGGTAAAAACAAACAGACAAGCTAACATGAGCAGATGAGCACCATCCTTCCTTTGATTCTCTCCAGGGCCTGCAGTTTGCTAACTCCACTTCTCTCAGGTGTGGGGCCCAACGCGCCTGTCCACGTGGGCACGTGAGTCTGGAGCGCGGCTGCCCGCACACGTTCTGAGTCTTCCTGACACACGACCTCGGCACCAGTGTGGGGAAAGCCCTCACGCCCAGGGGCCTCAGAGCTGATGCCCTCGTCACCTGCTCCTTCAAGGTGGCTCAGATCACTGCCATCCCTCTCCACCCGTCCCTCACTGGCTGTAAGTCACCTGTGACACAGATTCTTGGCCAAACTGCAGTCAAGCTTCTGAACCTTCTCCTAGACCCATCTGTGTACTTCCTTGTAAAATCCAGTTTTAGCAAAAGAAACCTGCTAAGTCATTTAGCCAGAACCTCCTATCCTTGATACGTGATCGTCCCCGATACCTGATCAGGTTCCTCATCCTCCACCTTCCCCAGGTGATGGCTGATCACCCTGGCCTGTCTTCAACAAGAATCCTGTTAGGTCAGTTTAGACAGAATCCTCCTCACCCCTGGGGTTTCCTCTTAGTAACTTTCCATCCAGTACCTCCCACCCTGCTCCTTGGCTGTAAATTGCCACCTGCCCACGCCGTACGTACGCGGGGTTGAGCCCGGTCTCTCTCCCCGACAGCAAGGCTGCATTGCAAGGGTCCCTATACCTTACTTGAGGGTCCTGAGTAAAGTCTTCTTGACCGCATTTTAAGAAGTGAATCATTTCTTCTTTAACTCCCTGCATGAGAATCCCCCGGACTCTGGAGCCCCAGCCTGAAACACACAGCGTCAGAATCTCAGGTGGGTCTGCCTAGAAATCTACATTTTAAAGGATCCTCCACCCACCCCCAGGTTTTGTGCCTTATCAAGTTTGAGACCCACTCACCTAAAAGGGTCTTGAAGCTCTATCGTTGGCAGAGCCCGTATCCCTTGATGGAAAAAGACTATTTCTCCACTCTCAGGCACTTGGAGTAGTGGCCTTAGACGCTCCGTGTTTATTTAAGAAGAGAGGAGCCTTGGGAGCGAAGCTCGGTGATGGCCCAAGAGTTTTTCCACCTCCACTTCCTCTGCAGGCCTTGCCCCGCCCAGAGCTGGCAAGACCACGTGTCTAGACCACCGAGATGCTGCTGCCCATTTGCTGCCCCCCCCCACAGTCAACCTCAGGCACAAACAGTGGGGTTCCTTTATTCCCATTGCGGGCACACCACCACCTTCAGTCCAGGCAAGCCCCCTCCACCTTTTGTTTTATTTAATTCTTTAAATGTTCTCCTCCGCCTCCACTTCCCTGTAAGCCCACCCTATAGCAGGATGACCAATGGGGGCATTGCTCAGGCCTAGGGGTTTCCTGGGACATGGGACTTTCAGAGCTAAAACTGGGAAAGTCCAGTAAACAACCTCTCCCTCCCTCCCTCCCTCCTTCACCCCTCCCTCTTCCCCTACTTCCCCACCTGGACATCTCTCCTTCCCTCCTCCTCCCTCCCACCTCTCCCCCTCCCTACTTCCATCCCATAGTCATTGAGCCCTGTCCGTACAGTACCGGGGCCATGTGATGAGCTGAGCACAGTGGCGGCGGGGGAGGAGGCGAGAGGGGGCGGGGAGCGCTCTCAGGAGGTGGGAGTACAGCAGAGCAGGAGGAAAGGATTAATGGGGCAGTGGGGAGAGGTGGGCCCATCACCCTGCTCCAGGCCCCACTCGTCACCCACAGCACCTGGCAAAACTGTTGACCTGTTCCAGGGCGTGGCAAGGCTGGGGGGCAGCAAGAGTTTCCCAGGAGCCTTGCGGATCCGGCCTGGGGGGCTTAGCTGGGACTAGAACCAGGGAAAGGCCTCCGCGGGCGACTGGTGCCGTCTGCGAAATGGCCACGAGGTGGCAGCAGAGGACCGGTGGTGTCACCACTCAGTTCCTGAGTCCACAGGCACTCACAGAGCCCTGGCGGTAAAGAGATGTCGATCTCTGTGCCAGATCCTGGAGCAACGTGGTCACCACCCCCAAGAGGGGCGGAGGTCAGAATCAAGGTGTCAGAAGTGCACGTATGTGCATATATGTGTAGGCAAGTGTGTGCTTATGCATGTCCATGCACATGTGTGTTACATGTGCACACCTGTGTGTATTGTGTGTGAACATATGTGCGTGTGTATTATGTGGGCATGTGTATTTTGTACATATATGTGCATGTGTTTGTATATCTATGGGCATGTGTGTGTGAGCACATATGTATGTGAACATGTGTGTGTTGACTCTCCAGCCTCCTCCATCCTGCCCTTTAAAAGTCTGTCTCGGGAGCCAAAGAAGCCAGGACAAAGCATACTGGGATCCACGAAGGGTCATGCAGGGCTTAGCCAAGCAGCTGCCCACAGCCAGCAACCACCGTGCCTGGAAGGCCCTTGGGTGCTAAGTCCCCTTGTGCGCTAAGCCAAGCTCAGGGAGGTGGCTACAGTGGAGAAGGTGGCAGGTGGCAGAGAGAAACCTGAAGCAGAGAGGGTGAAGGATGTTGTTACTTTATTGCTGGTGTCAGGGGAGACTCAGTGTTCAGTGACCTTGGAGCAGAGACAGGACAGGAAGGAAGGGAGGGCTCCCGGCAGGCGGTCATGCAGTGGGTGGCCCAGGCACTCCTGAGGCGGGACTGAGCTTGGGCTAGCCAAGCAGCAGCAAGAAATGGGTGAGGGTGGAAGGAATTGGGGAAACAAAGTCAGGGGTCGGGGGGCATGTGATTCCAAAGCCCACCTTTGTCTCTGCCCCCACTGCCCCTCCCCTCTCACCTGGACGCCTGCAACAGCCCCCACTTGCTCTGTCAGGTCCCCCCAGCCCAGACCATCTCCCCCTCTGCAGCCAGTGGCTCCTCCAAAGCCTGGATCTGGCCACATCCCTCTTACCAAGGGCCCCTCGCCCGCAGGAGGAGCAGCTCCCCTACCTGGCAGACCTGCCCTGAAGCTGGCCATCCCCAGGCAGCCTCACTCTTCCCTCTGCTTCTGCTCCTCCCGCTGAATTGCACGTCTGAATCCTGCTCAACCCTCTGGGCCCACCTTATCCCTCGCCTCCTCGCAGAAGCCCACCCTGCCCTCTGAGCCTCCCTCCTCACAGCCCAGCGAGGTTGGTTCTGTCCCCACAGCCAGGCCCTCAGGCTTCCTGATGGCAGGGGCCATCCAAGCCTCCCTCTCCTCCCCAGTCTTTCCAACTCATGGGACAGGAGTCTACTCAGCCATCTTGGGTAGTCTGGGAACAGGGGACTGCCCAGGATGGGCTCTGCTAATCCTTCTTGGCTGGGGTGGGAGGAGAGGGGGGCACTGGGCTTGTGGCCACCCTCCCTGAAGCCCTGGATGTCAAAACTCCTAGATTTTATCTCACAGTGTTAAAAAGGCAGGCTCTGGAGCCAAACCACCCGGGTTCAAGTCCCGGCTCTGCCATGGAGTACCTGCGAGACCTTGGGTGAGTTATCTACCCTCTCTGTGCTCTGTTTCCCCGTCTGAGAACTGGGGTGACAATAGCGTTGTTGTGAGGAGAAAGCAAGTTAACACATATGTAAAAAACACTGAGCTCGGCAGCACCTGGCACAAATATAGGGTTTATACAGTTGTCAGCTATGATTATTATCACCAGGTTCAAACCTAGCTGCATCTCTGTGAGCTTGCACAAGTCAGTTAACGTGTGGGTCACCAAATCCCCAGCCACTGTCCCCCTGGCGTCTCGAATGTGCTCATCCACACGCACGCACACACACACACACACATGCGCGCATGCACACACACACATATGCACACAGCTTGTTCACGTGTTCACTGTCCACCCTCCCCATCGCAGACCTGAACGTGAGGGAAGGACATTTGTGCTGTCCATCCGGGAAGCCCCAGCTCCCAGCAAAGTGCCGGCAAACAATAGGTGCTCAATCATTATTTCCCAACACATGAAACAAAGGTGGGATTTCTTCATTTGTAAAACAGGGGATGATCACCCCTGTCCCACAGGGCTGCTCTCAGCAATGAAGGAGACCACCGCAGGGGAGGCCCCCAGTTTCCTCCACCAAGCAGGGGCAAGTGTCGGGGGCTGTTCTCTGAGAAGTGGACGCCAGGGGGCAGCACAGGGCCAGGTCCCGCAGGCCCCACTTGGCCCTTGCCAAGGGGTTTCCAACCCATCAGCAGGGGGAGGAGCAGAAAGAGAGGGGCCCTCCTGCAGCTCCTGGGAGGGCTGGATCAGACACCTTTAAAAGCCACCCTCCCTGCTGGGTGCTGGGGAGCCATAGGCTCTCTCAGGGCAGATTGAGACATTTCACTCATTCCTTCACCAAGCCTGGATTGAGTCGCAGAAAGGTAGACAGATTCTCACTTTCATGGAGCTCAGAGCCCAGCAGGGAGACAGTCTCCGGACGTGTAATTAAAGGAAGATATTTTCGCACGGAAGGTGGCATGTAGGATGCATTGAATCCCGTGACCCCGTGTTTTAGGCTGAGGTGTGATGGCTGAGCAAGAGTTAACCAGATGAAGAGGAAGGGGGATGGTGAGAGCTGTTCAGGCAGAGGAAATAGCCTGTGCAAAGGCCCCGAGGCAGGAAAACGCAGAGCTATTTGGCCTAGAGACAAAAAGCAACTCCCCGAACTCACATAGGGAGACTCAGAGCCAAGGCTGGAGCCCAGGCTCCCTGTCCAGGCTCCGTCTCTCCATCTCTCACCCCTAGTTTCCTTTCCAACAAGCTTCATCTCTGATGTAGCAGCAGCTGGGCCGGAGGCAGAAGAATTTTGGCCCTGAGACCGCCTGACCCAACTTCCCCAGAATATGAGATTTTAATTTTTATGTCTAGACTAAGACAGTGACCAAATGTTCTGCAGCAGATGAGGCTGATAAGAGCCTAGATTTGGGGAAATGTTATCTCTGTTATCATGTTTCCGTGGCCCTCGGCCAGGGCAGGGGGGGTCTGGGGGCCGGCAGAGCTGAGCACAGAGGCTCCTAACAGGGTGAGGGCATTGGCTGGGGGCCAGAGACGCCCGGGAAGTTCCAGTTCAGACTGACCCTCATCTAGATGAGCATTCCAGGGAGCCTTAGCCTGGGCCAGGGCAGCCCTGCTTTATCAGTCGGGACAGATAAGTTTATGCTGGAAACAACACAACCCCTAAGTCCGAGAGGCTTCGAACTGCACAGATTTATTTCCCATGCAGAGTCCACCGTGGATACAGGCGGGACCTCCACGCTGGCTCGGCGTGGCCCGTGCACGTCAGCAGGGGACGAGAGCAAGGGAGCAAGGGGAACATGTGCAATTAAATGCTTCCACCTGGCGGCCACAGCAAGGTACGTGGCCACACTAAGCTTAAGGTGGCGGTTTGGCACAGCTGTCGCATGTGCCGGGGAGGAGGCACAGGAGTACAGGCAGCACTGACGTCCATCTACCCACTGTGGCATGGACAGTCAGAGATGCGTGGGAAGCCACAGTGGAGCACCGGCCCTCACTTAGCTGAATGTTCCAAAAATACTGGGCCCAGGGCCGGACAACCCTCCATGGACAGTTGCCCCATTTATTGAGCACTTATTATCTGCCTGGTGCTTCAAGGCTGTTATGACATTTAATCCTTACCACAACGTTGTTAGGTAGGTACTAATGTTCTCTCCCATTTTACAGATGAGGAAACTGGGGTATAAAAAGGCTTAACCAGTCTGGCTACAGCATGTAAATGCCAGAGAAAGACGTCACACCCAGGCATCTAACCTGCACACCTGTGCCCCCAGCCAGCAACAAAGTGTTAAGAAAGACTGGGCTACTCAACAAAGAAGACCCAGGTGAGCCAAGGTGTGGGCAGGATGTGGAAAGCTTGCAGTTTTGGAGGACAGAAAAGGGAAGAAAAGAGGGATTTTTATGAGGAGCAGCTTCCAGGAGTAGTGAGGCTTTGAGTGGTGGGGGGCGAAGAGGGTATTTAGGACATTTTTTTCATATGATGTAAGTCCTGCCTTTAGATCATAGATTTTGGCTTTTCAGTGCCTTTCTCTTTTACAATTGTTTGCACTTTTTTTAATGTGGAAGATTTTCTAACACAGAGAATAGTTGAAAGAATACCCCTCACTGAGCTCCACCCTCAGTGTCTTGCTGTGCCCACTCCAGAGCTCGCTCTCTCTCTCTCTCTCTCTCTCTCTCTCTCCCCACACACACACACACACACACACACACACACACTTCTCTTTTGCCAAGCCATCTAAAAGTAAGCTAGGCCTGGCGCAGTGGCTCACGCCTGTGATCCTAGCACTCTGGGGGGCTGCAGCAGGAGGATCGCTTGAGCTCAGGAGTTTGAGACCAGCCTGAGCAATAGTGAGACCCCATCTCTACCAAAAATAGAAAAACTAGCCAGGCGTGGTGGCACGTGCCAGTAGTCCTAGCTATTCAGGAGGCTGAGGCAGGAGGATCACTTGAACCCAGGAGTCGGAGGTTGCAGGGAGCTATGATGATGCCACTGCACTCTAGCCAGGGTGACAGAGTGAGACCCTGTCTTAGGAAAAATAAAAATCATTAAAAAATAAATAAAAGTAAGCTGAGGATATCACAGCACTTCACCCCCAAATCCTTCAGTACACGTGTCTCGGGAACAAGGGAATTCTGCGCAACCCCACGCCAGCGCTGCACCAAAGACGACTAACCTTGATGAGCAGCGTCACCCACACACGGTCCACGCCACGTCCCCCAGCCGCCCCCACGCATGCCCTGTGGCTCTTTATTTCCCCACCCCAGGATCCCTCAGGCATCGTGCATGGCATTTGTCTGTTGTGTCTCCTCTGTTCTGTTCCTCACGACACTAAATCCTTTGGCGAATCCAGGCCAGACGTCCTGCACAATGTCAGGTGTGGTTCCCAGGTTAGCTTCAGGCAGAACGTTCCAGCAAGAGCAGCACGTCCCGTCAGCCCATGTCACCAGCGACAAGACCCAGCCTGACTGCTTTGGGCAGCGGCTGGCTTCCTTCCAGGCCCCTCCACCTGCAAAGCACAATCCCCTCTGCAGTGAACAAGAAATCTTTGGGATGATACTTCAAGCTTGTGAATATCCGGCTCCCCGAAAACTTGCACCCTCACATGCATTCACGAAGTTATGGAATCACATTACATTGGAGGTTATGGAACGTTGATTTCCTCAATCTTTAGACAGGTGGCAAGAGGAATCTGGTTCTCTCAATGTGCTACCATCTGAGATGGGTCCCAGGGCTCCCCAATGACAGGTGGAAGGAAGGGGCCAGCTGTTGTGGCAGAGACTCCATCACTACCTCCTGTGGGGTCAAGCGTGGTCTCGGGACCAGCAGCACCGATTCACCTGGGAGGCTGCTGGCAGCTCAGGCCTTGGGAACCTGCATTCCAGCAAGCCCCAGGGCACCGTGTGCAGGTGCGTGTCTGGGAAGGTTGGCTGGAGGACCTCCCTGAGCCTCTCTAGGTGAGACCATGAGTCCAACAGGCTCAGGCCCGTGTGTTGCAGAAAAACAGATTCTATTAATAATACCTGCCTGCGTAAGAAGGTGAGGGTTGGTTATGATGATAATGGCAACAATTGCCATTTCTAAGGAAGGAAAATGAGCTTGGCTGTTTAACCAAGATTTCTGAATAGCATGTTTGCAATAAACAAGAGGGGTGGAATTTGTACAGGAAAGAGCCTGGAAGGTTGTTAATCAGAAATTTGACGGGTTGGGTTGGCCTATGTCATCACAGGGCCATGCGAAAGTTCTCCCTGAAGTTCCTCCACTGCGGAAAAGAGAATGAACACGCTCCAGTGGGGAGTGGGGGAGGGGAGGGGAGGGGAGAGGATAGGACAGTGGGGTGGGGGGGAGGGCAGCTCCAGGCCAGGCGAAATCAAGCAATTGCTTTAAAGTCTCCTCAGCCTTTTGTGTGATCTCCAAAACTCATGCCAACTTCTCCTTCTGTTTCATAATCTATGTTTTGTTTCAATATTTGAAAAAATGTTTTAAATTTCCATCAGAAGGAAATAAGTTTCCTACCCTGCTGATTTCATAGCTTGGCCCTCGCTAGAGCAGCTCCGGGACCCAGGGATTTGTGAAGTTTGTGAAGTTTGTGAAGCAGGCCTCTTAAGGTCATTGTCACACCTGCCTGAGGACTTGTGGGGCAGAGACAGACCTGTCCACAGCTGCGGGAGGCTTGGAGGGTGGACAGCAGTTTGCAGGGGTGCTGGGGAGGCTCAGATTTGTCCAGAATCTCACCTGAGTGAGACACTCTTGTACCACGTGATCCTCACCTGTGTCCAATGCTTTCGTCTGCGAGGCTTTCATTCCAAATGCCTCCTCCGTGGGTCCTGTTGGTCAGGGATTATGACCACCCCCATTGTACAGATGAGAAAACCGAGGCCCAGAGAAGCAAAGCAACTCACCTGCGATTACATGTCTCATGAGTTACTGGCAGAAGCGTTGCTCAGACTCGGGTGTTCTGGCTTCTGGACCAGTGACACCTCCTGCTGACCTGTCCCAGAAGTCTCATCCCTTCTCTTCTCCCTGGAGGAGGGAGGTGTCGTCCTTCCAGTAGGACGAGCAGGATGGTCTGCCAGGGGCAGAAAAGAGTGGTTCTGCCCGCCTGTTCTGGGGCAGCCAAAGCCTCAGGAAGGGAGACCCTTCTGCGTCAAGGGCCGGGCAAGAGGAAGACCGGGAGACCTTCAGGCTCTTGGCACCAGGCAGCCTCAGAAAGGCTCATTTCCAGGGGCTGTGGGCCACCCGGGCTGGGGGTGGGGAGCAGGAGGGCCCTTGATGCAGAGTCAGGTCTCAGCTCAGGTTGGGGCTGCTTGCTCACAGGCTGCCAGAGGGAGTAGTGAGCTTCCTGCCAGGGAGCTATCCAAGCCCAGGCTGGCCGGCCTTGCTCTCCACCAGGCACGCTGCAGGCATCCACCAGGCCAAGAATCACGTGGAGCCTCAGAAGCCCATTCCAATAGGCAGGTGGAGCAAGTTTCAATGCCTTTGCCCTCACCTTCGGCTCCTCCAGGATGAGTGGTGGAGGACCCCAGGGCGGAAGCCACGTCTGCTGTCCCCATGTGGTCTGGCAGAGGGCAGTATGTCTCCCGGGGAGGAGATGACCACAGAGCTAGAAATCAGGAAACCTCCCTCCAACCCCACAGCATTGATTCATGGATGCTGTGTGTCTTTAAGCAAGCCACTTCACCTCTCTGAGCTGTTCATTCCCTTCCAGGCAAGGAGAATATTGCTCTTCCTACCTCAGAGGGCTGGCTTTGGACACTCTCAAGAAATGGACAAGGGGTCAGATTTTCAAAGGATACTCTCTGCTGTCCTAGAACACCTTAGGATACTGTTGTCACCATTTTCCAGATGAAAAACAGAGGCCAGAGAGGGGAAGCAGCTTGCCCAGGGTCACAAAGCATGTCAGAGGCAGACTCAGGACTTGAACCCAGGGCTCCCAATCCCAGTCCATAGCTGTCTCTCTCAAAAGACCCCACGAGCAGGATGATTGGAGAAAAGCAGATCTCCTCTCCCTTTGAGATGTCAGTTTTACCAGTAAATGGTGAAGGAGCCCTTTGGCCTTGAGGTAGAAGTTAACTGACTAAAAGGGTGGACACTGGCTGTCTTTCTTCTTCTGAGAATGGTGGGGGTTTCTCTTCCAGAAAACCTCATGGCTCTGGGACCCTCACTCAGGCCAGACAAGGAAGATGCCCACTCATACTTTGATAAAGGCAGTCTGGGGACCCCATGCAGGTCTGCCCCAGTCGTCACCCTGACTGGCATAGCATGTCCTAGTTCACAAAGTGCTAGGTGACCTTGGGCAAGTCCCTGCCCCTCCTTGGGCCTCAGTGTCCCCATCCATAAGATGTATCAGAGGTTGGGTGTCAATTGCTAACCACCGTTGGCTCAGAGCCAGCTCTGGCATACACAACAAAGATGAAGGCTTGTTTGCTTTCTGAAACCAAACAGATTAAAATATTCCGGTCCGAGGCAGTTTCATTGGCTCTAACAACGGAGCGTCCTCCGTGAGTCCGAGGGCTCCAGATGGAGAGGCGGCCCAGGCACATCAGCTTCCACTCAGCATCCTCAGCCAGCTGCTCTGCCAAGGACTTGGCCCACAGCCTCGCAGGCTCTCGGGGGCCTGGAGACACCGCGGGGTCCCATTATGGGAGAGACAAAGGCCCCTGGCAGGGCGACACCTGTAGGTCACACATGGCTCTCCCAGCCCTGCACTGCAGCCAGGCCTGCTCTCAGCCCGAGCGGTTCACACAGATGCAGGTCCTACGGGGGCAGGGAGGGGGCGCAGCAGCGCAGAGGCCGAGGCCCGGGGCTGGGGGAGGGGAGACTGAGGTGCAGCCAGAGCCTCATGGAGGTGGGGGGTGCTGGCTTCAGCGTTAGACAGACCTGAGTTGGAATCCTCACTCTGCCACCTCCCAGCGATGGGGCCTCACGCACCCGCCTTGCTGTCTCTGGTTCCTCATCTGTAAAATGGGACGATGATGTCACCAAGTCACACTATCATTGTAGGCATTAAATGAGTCAAGGTATGCACCGTGTCTTAACACGCCAAGTGAACAGTAGTTTTTGTTGTTACGACTCCTGTTACAGACAGCAGTGTGGGGAGAATGACAGAAGTCCCAGTTTGGTATCTCGCTCCCAATACGTGGCCCCACATGGTGATCTGGGCAGGTTTCTAGATGCCCCTATGGCCACGACAGAGAGGGACGGGGCTGGAAGTCCCATGGGTGGAGCAGACCTAGGAGGCAGAGGCAGGGGCCCAAGGCCACTCCTGCCACACCCCACTGAGCTGCCTCAGCCCAGCTCCACCCCACAGGGGTTCAGGACCCGTGGGCTCTGACCTGAGTTCTGGGACTCTAGAATTCCTCACTCAGCAGGGCGATTATCCGATCTATTTTAAGAGCTAAGGGCGGTGGAGCCAGGCCTGTGCATCCCCTGGGGCAGAATGGCCTGACCCTCCCTAACCAGGGCAGTGTGACTTCCCAGCAAGGGCATGGCCACTAGGTCAGCAAGCTTTCAGCAAGTCTTAGGAACTTCATTTCTAATGGCAAGGTCAGCCTCGGGGGCCTAGGGTGCCTCAGGGGACAGAAGACAGGCAGATGTAGGGGCTGCTTTCTACAAGGCCCCACTTCTGGGCATGGTAACTTAGGGAGAGGGGCTGACCACTCAGAGGCACGCCGTTGTTCTTCTTTCTGGGAGAACACGGCCATGATAGTTTCTTGGTTGATGCACAAATATTTGCTGAGCACTTACTTTGCTTCCTAAGATAGACATGGAAAGCAAGGCAGAGCTGTGGTTGAAAAAAACAGGAGGATGACTGTTGCCCCCAGCATGGTCAGGGAAGCAGGGAGGGCTTCTCTGAGGAGGTGACAGAGGGTGAGAAGACACTAGGTAGAAAGAAGGGGGCAGAGACGAAAATACCCCAGTTTTTCTCCTTTCCCTGTGTCCAGACCTTCTGCCCAGTGACCTTGCAGTTGGTTCTTCTCACTAAGGAGGCTGAGTCTATTTCCCTACCCTTGAATCTGGCTTGGCCATCCGTCTGGCTTTGGCAGCAGGATGTTAGGAGACTTGACCCAAGCAGAGGCTGAAAACATGCTTCAGGATTCTACCTGCTCTTTTGGACTCCTGCCTTCACCCCAGCAGGCCTGCTAGAAAGGAAGGAAAGGCACGTGGAGAATGAGCCGGGTTGTCTGAGCCATCCCAGCCAAGGCCAGTCTAGACCAAGCAACAGTCCATCAACCACCACTGAGTGAAGGAGCCAGTGGGGGGCAGCAGAGCCAGCTCGCTGAGCACAGCTGGCTGCCAATGTCTGAGTGGGCCCGCCAAGATCAGCCAAGCCCCACCAGCTCTGCAGGCCCGCCCAGCCTGCGCACGCCTCCTGAGAAATCACCCGTGGTTGCTGTTTTAAGTCACTAGGTTTGGGGATGGTCCATTACCTGGCAACAGTTAACTGACACAGGAGGAGAGCATTCCAGGGAGTGGGAACAGCATCTGTAAAGGCTCAGGGGCAAGAAAGAGTTGAGTGAATTGAGAGAAACAGAAAAGAAAGCCAGAATGGCTGGGGCTCAGTGAGGGACTAGGAGGGAGAGAGAAAATGAGACCTGGAGGTTGGCAGGAGCCAGATCTCACAGAGCCTTGAAGTCACAGGGCCATGGTGGGAGCTTGGATATCTCTCTAAGCACAGTGGAAGCTGGGGGTAGGTTTTAAGAAGATGGTGGACAGGGGCAGGGACAGTGCAGGCATCTGGCTGTCCCAGGGGGATGGATCAGAAGGACCAAAAGCGGACGTGGACAGGACAGTTACTGGGCTCTCCTGTCTGCAAAGCAGGTCTCAGGCTCTGGTCACACTAAGCCTGCAAAGCAGGCATGGGGAAACTGAGGCCAAGGGAAGGGGAGCAAATTGCCGATAGTCATACAGTGAGTCCCACAGCAAGGGTGCACCCTAGGATTTCTAGTCTAGAATTTTCTCTCCTGTTCCCCTCTGCCTTTACCAAGGAGCAAGAGAAGAGAAATTCATTGCCCTGCCCCAGTCTCTCACATCCACACACCACGCCTCTGCTCCTGCCAGTCACCTCTCTGTTCCGTCTCCTCTCTGCCCATTTCTGTTGCTAAATGAAAAATCCTCCTCCCCACTCTGCACCCAGTTTCCCCAGACTTTCGTCTCCAGCGCTCAGGGCTGACTCTGGCTTAACTGTGATTCTGTCTGTCTTAAGCAGCTTCCTAAATAACCACCACTGCAATGCAGCCTCCACCCAGCCACCAGAGGGATCTTTCTGGACGTGCCCCCTCCTCTCTCTGCTCAGGAAATCTTCCATGGCTCCCCGTTGCCTTGAGAATAAAGTCCAGACTCACTAGTGGGGCATTCGGGGGACCCCATGATTGGGCCACCTCTCCAGCGTGAAGAGCATGAGTTTTGTAGCTGGACTGTCTGGGGTTCACACTCCAACTCCACTCTAACTGTGTGGTGGAGGCAATTCCCTCGACTCTCTGAGCTTCCACTTCCTCGTAGCTAAAGTGGGTACAATAACAGGACCCACTTCACCCGGCTGTGGTAAGAAATGCCTCCCCTGCTTATTCAGTACCTGGCTTGCGACAGGCTGTCAATGAACGGCTGCCCTGTGGCTGCTACGGCCCGCGGGGTGAGTTCTAGTGAAACTGCACTGGGTGGGGGGGAGGGGAGTCCCTGCCTCTCCATGTAGAGATTTAGGTTCTATAGAAGATGGGAATTTTAGATGTCATGAGTCACGGAGTTTGTGAATGTCTTTTCTGTGCACATAGTAACCTGCTTGTAAACCTGACCTACGTCCAGTGAAGATAAGACCTGTTTACCCACCCAATCAGCAGGTCTCAAAACCAGGGCTGCCCCTAAAGCCCTTCCGGCTCACCTCTCTAGGCATTCTTCTTAACAAAAATAAAAATAAACTCTGCCTTATTAAATACCGTATTATGTCTGAATCATCTGATTTCTCTCATAATATGCATGTTACTTCCTGTGTAATAAAAAATAATGAAAATGGTTTAAACAGTCAATTAAGGAGATGTAAGACTTGAGCAATGCTATCAAGCAACTGGACTTAATTGACATTTAAACAACACTCCACCCGGCAATAGCAGAATACACATTTTCCAAGTGTGCATGGAGCACTCACTAAGATAGACCATATGCTGGGCCATAAAAAAGTCTCAGCAAATTTAAAAAGATTGAAATCCTGCAGAGTGTGATCTCTGACTAGAACAGAATAAATCCAAAATCAGTAACAGAAAGATATTTTGAAAATCTCTAAATATTTGGAAATTAAACAAAATAATTCTAAATAACACATGGGCCCACGAAGAAATCACAGGGCAAGTAAGAGAACATTTTGAACTAAATGAAAATGAAAGAACAATATGTTATAATAAAATGAGTGAGATGCAGCTAACAGAGTATTTAAAGGGATATTTATAGCTTTAAATGTTTGTATTAGAAGAAAAGGTAGATTTAAAATGAATGATCTAAGCTTCCAGCTGAAAAATCTTGAAGGCAAATAAACCCAAAGGAAAGAGAAGGGAGAAAATTGAACAGCAATCAATGAACCAGAGAGAGAAAACCAGTGAAGCAAATCAATAAAAACCAAAAGATAGTTATTTGGAAAATAATTAATATATCTCTAACCAAACTGATCAAGAATAAAAAGAAAGAAAGAAGACACAATTACCAATATCGTGACTGAAAAAGAGGCATGGCTATAGATCTTAATGGGATAATACGGGGATATTATAAGCAAGTTTATGCCAATAAGATTGACAACTCAGATGAGATGAAAAAATTCCTTGAAAGACAGAAATTACCAAAACTAACTCAAGAAGACATAGAAAATCTGAATAGTCCTATATCTATTAAAAAATTAGATTTGTAATTAAAAGTTTCACACAAATAAAACTTCAGATTTAGATGACTTCAATGATAAATTCTATCAATCCCTTCAGGAAGAAAGAACATCAGTATTATGCAAACTGTTTCCAAGAATATAAGAGGAGGAAGAATTTCCCAATTCATTTTGTGGGGTCAGCATTCCCATGACAGCAACACTAGACAAAGACAACACAAGAAAAAAAGATGAAAGAAAGGAACAAAGGGAGAGAGGGAGAGGAAGGAAGGAACCATAGAACAATATCCCTCATAAACAGAGAGGCAAAAATCCTTTCTATTTTAGCAAATTGAATCCAAAGTATAAAATGACCAGCTACCTTTATCCCAGGAACTCAAAATTTGTTTAACATTTGAAAATCAGTTAATATTATTCACAATATTGACCAGAGTAAGAAAAGCCACGTGATTATTTCAATACATTCAGAAAAAAAATTGACAAAATTCAACACTCATGCATGACTTAAAACTCTCAGTAAACTAGAAATAGAAGGAAATTCTTCAATTTGATAGAGAATATCTATGAAAAACTTAAGGCTAAAATCATGCTTAATGATGGAGTTGAATGCTTTCCACTAAAACTGGGAGCAAGTCAAGATACTCTCACCACTTTGATTCAACATTGTATAGGAGGTACTAACCCATGCAATAAAACAAGAAAAAGAAATAAAATACATAATCATAATAAAATATATGTTGGAAGAGGAGGAGTAAAATAATCCCTGCTTTAAAAAGAAAACCCAAACCCCATAATTGTATACATAGAAAATCCTCAGGAATCTAATAAAAAGCTACTAGAATAATAAGTGAATTCAGCACAGTTGCAGGATACAAGGTCAATATTTAGCAATGAATTGTATTTCTATATATTGGCAATGAACAGTTGGATATTGAATTTATAAAAATACCATTTACATTATTTTCAAAAAATATGAATCATATAGGGATATATTTAACAAAATGTAAGCAACATCTGTATGAGAAAAACTGTAAAACATCATTGAGTGATATTAAGGAACTCCCAAAGAAATGGAGACATAACATATGCTTTGACTGAGAGCCTCAATATTGTTAAAATTGATCTACAGATTTTCCCCAAATGGTATCTACAGATTTAGCACAATCCCAATCAAAACTCAGCAAGCTTTTTTTGTAGAAATTGGCCAGGTGATTATAAAATGTATATGGAAAAGCAAAAGGCCTAGAATAACTCAAATAATGTTGAAAAAGAAGAAATGTGAAGGACTTAAACTACCTGATTTCAAACCTATTATAAATCTATAGTACTTAAGACAGTGCTACTGGCAAAAGGATTAGCATAAAGATCAATGGTACAGAACAGAAAGTTCTGAAATAGACCCAACTATAATATATATGGTCAATTAATTTTGACAGAAGTGCCAAGGTAATTCAATAGGGGAAGGTTAGACTTTCAACAAATGGTGCTAGAACAACTACATATCAATATGAACAAAATAAATGATCCTGATCCTTACTTCCTACTATATACAAAAGTCAACGTGAAATAGACCATAGACCTAGACATAAAAGCTAAAATTACAAAATGTCTGGAAGAAAACAAAGGAAAAAATCTTGGCCAGGCACAGTGGCTCACGCCTATAATCCTAGCACACTGGGAGGCCAAGGCAGGAGGATCGTTTGAGGTCAGGAGTTCGAGACCAGCCTGAGCAAAAGTAAAACCTGGTCTCTACTAAAAATAGAAAAAATTAGCCGGGCATGGTGGTGCATGCCTGTAGTCCCAGCTACTCAGGAGGCTGAGGCAGGAGGATTGCTTGAGCCCAGGAGTTTGATGTTGCTGTGAGCTAGGCTGATGCCACAGCACTCCAGCCCTGGTGACAGAGTGAGATTCTGTCTCAAAAAAAAAAAAAAAAGGAGAAAATCTTTTTCACCTTGGATTAGGTAAAGATAGATCTGACACAAAATTCACTAATCATAAAAGAAAAACTTTGCAAATTAACTTCATCAGAATTGAAAGTTCTGCTCTTTAAAGACATTGTTAAGAAAATGAAAGCTACCAACTAGGAGGGAATGTTCACAATAGAAGATTCTGACAAAGGACTTATATCCACAATATATAAAGAACTCTGTCTACTCAATAATAAGAAGATGATCGAATTTTAAATATATTTGAATAGACATTTCGCCAAAAAGATATACAAATAACCAATAAGTACATGATAAGATACTTGATGTCATTTGTCATTAGACAAATGCAAATAAAAATGACAATGAGATGCTAGTACACACACACCCCAGAATGGCTAAAATTAAAATGACTGACAATATCAAGTGCAGACAGGATGTGGGATAACTGGAACTCTTCACAGATTGCTGGTGAGGTTGTAAAATGATACTCTGAAAACAGGTTGGCAGTTGCTTATAAAGTTAAGCATACACTTACCACATGATCCAGCAATTCCACTCCTAAGTATTTACCCTAGAGCAATGAAAACATGTGTCCACAGAAAGACTTGTACGTGAATGTTCACAGTAGCTTTGTTCATACTACAGTACCCACAAACTGGAAATAACCTAACATCAACCAACCAGTGACTGTATAACCAAACTGTGCTATATCCATACACCACAATCAAAATAAGGAAACTGCGGATACAAAAGTGGATAAGTCTCAAAAACATTGTACTGAGTAAAAGAAGCCAGACACAAAATACTACAGGCTGGATGATGCCATTTATATGAAACTCTAGAAAAAGCAAATCAAGTCTATTATGATACAAAGTAGATCAGTGTTGATCTGCCAGAGGCGGGAGGCATTGACAGAATGGGTCCTAAGGGAATTTTCGGAAGTGCTGGTGATGGTCTACATTTCTATCATGGTGGTGATTACACAGATGTAACGTTTGTGAAAATGCATCAAAACATGCATTGAAATAGATACATTTTATTGCCTGTAAAAACTCTATCTCAATACATTGCTTTTTAAAGGGTTATTCAAACAAAGTGTTTGTGGAAGGCAAGCCGGACTGAAGAATTAAGTCTAATCCTACAGCATTTCCTACAAGGTGGCAAGGTCTTGGGAAAAACACTGGGGAGGAAGGTAGACAGGCTCTGCTTCCAAGGAGCTTGCAAAAGAATTGCTAAGGGGGATGCTGGTACCATGGAAGGTTAGGTGGAAGCCTGTCTTACGTGGAAGTTGGTTCTAAAGTCAGCACACAAGAGGAGCACTGGACACCATTAAAATCATCCTTGAAAATCCTTCATGGATGCGCCATTTTGGAGACCAACATTCGATGACATCTCTCCCGCTGCATCCAACACAACCAGCTTCCCTCCAACATGGATCTGGCTGCAGTTTCTCTGGTTGAACACAGAATGGTTGCTTTGCTGAGACCTTGTTACACACACATGTGCACACACGCACACACATGTTTAAACACTAGATCCCACCTGGGAACTAACACAGCCAGGAAGAACCGCAGACTCTGGTCTCCACTCATGCCATCTATAGCATTTAACATGTACGGATTCTCTCTTCTCTTCTCATTCTCTTGCGCTCTCTGAAATCTTTTAGGTGATTGTGGGCAACAACGTGGAGGGATCCTCCACTGCGTTCAGCAAGAAAGGAAGGAAGGCCTGGGGATGCAGACATGAAGAGAAGCCGTTGTCCCTGCCTGCTCACGATCTGGGTGGGAGGCAGACACACAAGCATCTATGATCCAGTGCTATGCGCTGTACAGGATGAAAGCAGAGGGTTCGGGGATGAACAGAGGGGTGTGTGTGTTTGTGTGTGTGTGTCTGTGTGTGTGCAGTAGAACTTGAAAGGTTGATTCTAAAACGTATATGGATACAGGCATGAATCATCACAAAAAAATTTTTAAAATTTTAAAAACTATGGAAATTCAAAGGGCCAAGACACTCTTGAAGAAGAATATCAAGGTAGACTTGTTCTGCCAGCTGTTAAGACTTATTACAACACCGTAGTGTAGTAAAGCAAAGCTACAGTAAGGTGTGATATTGGCGCAAGAAAGGACTCACTGTCCGATGGAACAGAATCCAGAGGCAGACCCAGGCACAGACGGAAAGTTGACTTCTGACAAATGTGATATGGTGGGAAAGAATAGTGTTTTCAACAAATGATGCTGAGTCTATTGGACATCCATATGTCCTGAGAGGACAAAAGTAATCAAACACACACTCCCTGCCCCCAGGGAATTTACAATCCAGGAAGGGAGACAGGCCGGAATCAAATAAACACACTGCAAATGCTTAAATTACAGACCCAGATGATGGCCTTGAGCGTGAAGTCCAGGGGTCCTCACCATGTGTGTGCGGGAGATGCCACTGAGCTGAGATTTGAAGAGTGAGTATGGGTTGCTCAGGAATGGTGAGTGGGATGGGGCAAAGGGTACAGTACCCCGTGAAGGTCCTCAAGAGGGCAGGACCATGTCCGCCTCACCCCCAACTGCTGAAAGGTCACATGGCCACTCACAGAGAACCAGTGAGGAAGTGGCATGAAATAAGAAGCATGGAGAGGTGGGAGAGGATATCTGAACTGGGTTTTGAAGAGTGGATAGGAGTTCATCAGGCAGAATTTATGAAATCCTTGAGGACTTGGAATTCTGCGCCTTGTTTACCTATGCCTAGGACACAGTTGTGCTCAGTAAACACATGCTGATGTCTACTGGAAAGTGAAAAGCCAGAGAATAGAAAAAGAATGTAAAGGCTATAAAACTGATGGCCTTGACCTCAGAGAAATGAGGATGCAGCTGGGGGAGAGAGTTTCCTTAGCATCCTGGGCTCTATCTCATCTGTCAGCAGCCTTAGTGGCCCAGTGAAGTCACCAACAGAAGGAGGAGGCAGCTGGAAAGGTCAGCTCCAAGAGACAAGCCATCTGCTTGTGCATGCAGCTGACAGTGTTGCCTGCCCGCCACCACTAGCCTGGCTTGCACCATGTCTGCCACATCCCCACCCCAAACCCCAGGGTCCCATGAGGGTGACAGCAGCAAGGCCCCGGGACTCTGGAGCCAGAGGCAATCAGAGTGGGCAGCCGCGGCTGCAGTGGCTTCGGCATCTGGTTGTTAGTGGCGGCCGAGGGAGCCGCGCTGTCTCCCCTGTGTTTACTTGGCTCCACTGAGGGCCTGGAAATTTGATCTCCGTGGGGACTGGGCCCTGGTTGGCCCCTGCCTGGAGTCTGATGGAGCCCTGCCCTCTCAGGGCTGCTCAGAACCATCCTGTTATCAGGCGAAACTGAGGCCAGGGAGCAAGTGGAGAGGGATCATAAACTAAGTAATAGCAGCTCCCGTTTAGAGGGTGCTTCTCATGTGCCAAGCACTGGGCCAATGCTTTACATATAAAATCCCTGCAAGGAAAGTATTATTATTTTTGTTTAACAGCTGGGGCACCTGGGGCTCCGAGAGGGCAAGTAATTTGCCCAAAGTCACACAGAGCTGGAGCCAGGTTAGAGTCCAGATCTGCCTGATTCTAAAGCCAGAGTCCCTAACCACTCTACCACCACCAAGGGCAGTGTTTGCTGTGTGGCTGGGACTCCTTGACAATCTCTGTCCATGGTGAACCACCCTTCCATGGCTGATGCTGGAATAGGGGACATCTGTCCTCACCTAGCCTTCCCGCAGAGAGCCTAACCACCCAGTGCCCTCTCTGAGCCCACCTTCCTTGAGCCCCTGCAACCCTGCCTAGAGTTCCCACTGCCTTCAGGTCCCTGGAATGGGTCTCGGACTTTGAGCTCCCAACAGCAGGAATTCCTTCTCTAAACCGGCCGCAGAGAGTATCTAACTATGAGGACAGGGTCTGGCCTATTGTCCCTGGACTCCCCACCCTGTAGCACAGCTGCTGCCACAGAGAAGGAATGAGAGAGGCCCCCAGCTTGGGCACCTAGCATGGGCATCTGTGGCACAGCAGGGAAAGCTAGGTCTGCTGGTGACAGCTGTGTGGCCCTGGGCGATGGGCACAGCCTCTCTGAGCCCACTGCCCCTCCACAAAGTAGGGAAACTGACTACCACTTGCTTCACGCATTCCATGACTTCATGCACACGAAGGGCTTGGCACTGGGCGTGCGCCCAATATTATGTCCTGGATTTGAACTTTGACTGTTTTTTTTTTTTTTGGCTTTTGACTCTAGTTTTCAGATTCTTTCTTCCAGCCATGTACGACTGATTTCTGGGGAACAGATGCCCAGCACAGTACCAGGAAGATGGCCAGCGCTTAACGCTCCTTTGTTGATCCGAAACCTCCCCTTCTCCTCACTTTTGTGTTCAGAGTCTTTGGACTTCTCCAAGTTGAACCTGTTTACAACTTCGGGCCAAATCCCGCTCGAAGTAAAGGGATCCAAGCGACTGCTTTATCTGGGTGAACTAAGCGTCTAACCTTAATCGCCCTTGTTGTAACGGCAGCCTGTTCCCACACTCAGTCAGAGGTATGGGAGCAGCTGTTCTCGGTCCTCTGAGAGGCCACGTGCCCCCGGCAGGAAGAAGGCACCCACCCCCCACAACCCAGGAATGTCCCTGGTACCTCTCCTACAGGAAATTTCTGCACCGAATTGTTTTCCTTTCCTTTGATGCAATTATGCTTCTGTGGGCCACGCATTCACCCACCAGGCCTTTTAGGGCAATGCTCCTGGGCCTTCCCAGCCAGGGGAATTCCTCGGAACTCAGTCAGACTTCCAAGACCCTCCCCACTGCGCAGGAAGGAGCCTAGCCCGGGCCCCTGCTTGGATGGGCGACGGGAGAGCAGGTCACCCATTGGGTTGGTGGCACAGCAGATTCCTGACTCATTGTCTGCTGCTCCCAGGCCACTGGGCCCCCTCCCAGGGGCTCTTGTTCCCCTGTTTCCCAGTCCCCTCTGGCCGGTCCCAGAGAACAGAAGGGTCAGGCTTTCTGTATAAAGAATGTCGGGGACTCAGTGGTCACCAAGCCTCCAGCCCTCCTGATCACCCTCTTCCTGGAGGTTTGTGCCCATGTTCTGTGTCACCGTCTGTGATGTGAGTGCAGACTGTCCCTCGTGGGGTGGCCTCAGCAGTGGTGCTGGGCTCTTGGTGAAGGAAAGAAAGCAGCACCGACTCAGAACGTGTTCTCTCTCTCTCTCTCACACACACACACACACACAAACACACACACACTCACGTGCACACACACACGTGTACACACACTAACTTATATGTTAGGTGCAGCACGGGACCTTGTGGGTCTGCCAGCTTCCTTAGCATCCCCTGGCCTTCAAACCCCACGACCCGGGCCTGGAAGCCCACCAGAACCCCCACAACCCTTCCCAAGGCCTAAAACCACATCACGGGGTTGAGCCCTAGAGCCAGGGACTATCTGTTCTCCTGCCCAGAGCAGAAATCCTCTTCCAGTCTGCCTAGTGACGGGAAGCTCATTCCCTCTCAGGGCAGCTTCCTCCACCATCAAGTAACTCTGGAGCTGCCTAGAGCAGTAGAAGGAGCAGGGCTGTGAGGTAGGAGAGACCTGAGTTCAAAGCCTGGCTCCAGTGCTTGCTAGCTGTGTGGCCTCAGGCAAGCCACTTTCCCTCTCTGAGCCCTGTTTCTCCATCTGTGCAATGGGAATTAGAATATTCACCTTGTGGAACTGGTGTGAGCATTAGATGAGAGAACATTTGTGAAACCCGAATGTCAGCTGCAGTGTCCCTGCCCCTGGAGAAAGTGGAGCACAGGGACTGTGGTGACCTCTCACGCTGATGGAGAAGCAGGGGTCGGGGCTGCACTCGGAGCCTGTTAGGATCACGCTGTTCGATCTTCACAGCGACCTCTAGGGAAAGCACTTATATTACCCCATTTCACAGACGAGGAAGCCAACACTTAGAGAAGCATGTGTGACTGGCCAAGGCCACACCCACAGGTAGAAAGGCAGGGCTGGGATTTGGACCCTGAACCGGGAGCCGGCTAGGTTAACTACTGTACCTCATGGCCTTGTGACACCTGCCGCAAGGTGAGTGTCCCATAAACACGGTCACCACGATCATTATGATGAGTAGGTCGCCATGAGCCCCTCACTCCCTGCCTGGGCAGTTGAAAACCCTTCCTGAGATTTCGCCGTGCCGCTCTAGCTTCCTCATGGTTTCTCTGTTCCTCACCGCTGCCCCGCAGAGTCGCCAGCTGTCGCCGTCCAGCTGTGGGGCATCTCAGCGGCCCCCTCCTAAGATAAACCACTCAGCCCCTTCCTCAATTACCATTCTCCCAAGGCACGGATGGGTGTGTGTAGACTGAACAAATGATGGGATGTGGAGCATGTCTACACTGACATCCCCGGCTTTCAACACCGTTTTCTGCCCAACCCCATGCCTCCAAGAACTTTCTGCTGCTCGCTTTGCCTCGTAGGGCCTCCACCTTCCAAGGGCCCAGCACCCACCACGCCTCCTCCTGGCAACCCCGTCCCATGCCCCCACCACCTTGCCCTCACCTCCAGGCTCTGTCTGTTAGGGTTGGGAATTCTGCTCCCTCCATCCCTTAATCCCAAACCTTCCCACAGTCACACTCATCAAGGGGCCTTCCAGTGTGCCAGGCCCCCCATTATAGGGCCATGGAGCTTTCGGGGGTTCCTTCATTCCCCAGCACCGTGCCTGGTAGTTGGTGGGCTCAAACGATGACAGCCACATTAGCATAAGAAACTTCTTCCTCAGATTAAGTAGCAATGAGCTTTTTTCCAATAACAATCCTACAATATCAAAAGTCATAGACCTCAGAAATGATCCCACCCAGAATTTCTCAGTGAGGCACAACTGGCCCTCATTCCGTGGGACTGTCCTGTGCATTGCAGGACACTTAGAATCCCTGGCTTCCCGGCACTAAATGCCAATAGCACCCCTTCATCATTGTGACAACCAAAAATGCCCCCACTTCCAATGTCCCCCATCTGTGACACATACACACTCATGCACAGCCCATACACACACACACACACACACACACACACACAGAGGCATGCAATGGGTGGAGAACCGATCCTTTCTTTGTACGCATGGGCTCGTGAGGCCCAGAGAAGCAAAGGTCTCTGCTTGAGATCACACAGCAAGTAAGGTTGGAACACAGGACTGGGGGATTGGGGGAGAACTTCTCTCCCAATGTGGAAGCTGAGGCTATCCTGCCACTAGTCTAGGAGCCGGGGGTTAAGGGTCCTCCCTTGCACCCAACTCCAGATTTCTGCAATTCCCTGGATCTCCTGGCAGGAGCCGGCAGGATGCCAGACAGACACCAGCAGAGAAAACCTCAGCCTCTCATATTTTGAGGACTCGGCAGATTCTGCCTCGTTCCCAGTAACCAGAAACACCAGCCTTAAGTGAGGTTAACACAGAGCACGGCCCAAGGAAGGCCGAGCAGGCCCAATCTCGCCCTGGCAGCTCCCCGGGGAGGCAGCAATCCTTACCAGAGCTGGGACCTCTCCCGCCTGGCTGTGGGGATTCCTGCTGTCAGCTGCCCAGAGATGGGGGTCAGGGGACAGAAGGGGGGATTTCCAGAACCCAAAAGCCCAGCGTGCCAGCAAGTCCATGCTTTCCAGATGTGAGGGATTACCAGGACAAGCGCCCAGGTCCAGTCCCGCCCAGAGACACGGCGCCAGGGGCTGGGGGTGGGGCTCAGGGAGGAGGGCGTGAACCTTGACTGTGCCCCTGCTACGCACAGAGCACTTCCACCCATCTCCGAGAATTAATCCTCATGGCGACCCCGTAAGGTAACCGCAGCAGCCCCGTTTCACAGATGAGGAGATAGAGGCCCAGAATGGCAGATCTGCCACTTAAACTAGCTGTGTGACCGAGGACATGCAGCCTAACCACTCTGGATCATCTGGAGGCTAAGGCCTGCCTCTAGGATGTTTTTAAGGCTAAATGAGGCAAATCTTTGTCGCAATAGCCCAATGCCTGGCTCTCAGCGGGTGCCAAAGTAAAGCTATTGGGACCAGCAGGCTGAACAAGCCAGATTGGTGATGCAATCAAAACCAACTTCATTCTGTGTCCCACTGTCTCTTTAAAATGTAGTCAGTGGAGCAACTCCATGAGGGGGGGGTGACTTTTTTGCTCAATCTTAGTAATGACAGTTTCTTTAAGTCGAAAACACAGTCTGACGCAATCCTGAGAATACCCAGACCCAGGAAGGATTTTCTGGTCCAGAAATAGGGCCAACAGTCAGCTTCTCCCCCTACCTCCCACTCCCCACCTTCCCCAGACCCCCTACTCCAAGCTGCAGTTTCAACCCAGCCAGGAGTTGAGCAGTAGGGAAGAAAGAGTTAAAGGGAGGCACGGGAGAGTTCTTTCTTGGGTCATTTTTAAAATCAAGACAAACATGGCATTTCTTATGTGTCTGAGTTTGTGGTTGCATCTGTGTCTGCTGTATGTGCACGCGCACACACACACACACACACACACACACACTCTAATACTGTATGGTATAGAGTATGGTAGATACCGTAACTAAGTTATGTACCTTGTGTTTTCCCTTTAATAAATCATGAGCACTTTTTTATACCATTGAATATACTTTTAATTTATTTTTTTGAGATACAATTCCCATAACATAAAATTCACCACTTTAAAGTGTATGATTCATCAGCTCTTAGTATATTCTCTGTGTTGGACATCTCCTGCCACTAATTCCAGAACGTTTCCATCATCCCAACAAGAAACCTCATGCTTGTTACTGGTCAGTCCCGATTGTCCTTCCCGCCACCTCCGGGCAACCAATACTCCACTCTCTGTGTGCATGGATTTTTCCTCTGATTGACCATATAGATAGAATCATACCGTACATGGCTATCTGTAACTGGCTTCTTTCATTTGGCCCAATGTTTTCAAGATCCATTCAGGTTGCAGCCTGAATCAGTGCTTCATGAGAAATACTCCATCTTATGGACAGATCACATGCTGTTTATCCATTTGTCAGCTGATCAACATTTGAGTTGTTTCTACTTTTCGCAAATAGTGAATGTTGTGCTATGACCATTCATGTATAAATTTTCATGAGAACATGTTTTTATTTATCTTAGATCTATACCTAGGAGCGGAAGTGCTGGGTCATATAATAATTCTACATTCAGCTTTTTGGGGCACTGCCAGACTGTTCTCCACAGTGGCTGCACCATTTTACATTCCTACCAGCAATGCATGAGGATTCCGAGTTCCCCACATCCTCACCAACGCCCGCTATTTTACTCGCTCTTGTGAAGTGGTATCTCCTCGTAGTTTTGATTTGCATTTCCCGAACGACTAATGCTGTTGGCCGTGCTTTTAAATTGTGAGTTTAGTGGCCATGCAGATTCCATTGTAGATGACTCTAATGCATTTTTTAATTGGCTATTATTGAATATTCGAGTTTCTATTTTTTCTAGTTCACTCATACATAGAAGGCTTTGTGTATTGTAATCATCTCTGATTCAACAACATTAATTCATTTGTTCGACGGCTATCTACGAAGGCAGGCCTATTCTAGGGGCCATCGTATAGCGCCGCACAAAAGAAAACAGATCCAATCCCTGCCCGCCTGGAGTATGCAGCCTGGTGATTTATTAAACAATCATGCAAATAAGTCTATTACTAGAAAGACTGAGAAGCAGTAAGAAAATGTCAGACGAGCGTGTCATTCAGGGTGGACTGCCAGGCAAGGTGGAAGGAGGAGGAGCCAGCCAGGGCTGGGGGTAGGAGATGGCAAGAGCATTCCAAACAGAGGGAACAGCATGTGCAAAGCCTTTGAGGAAGTGACAGAGGCCTGAGTGAGTGGCTGAGAGCAGAGAGGGAGGTGGGGGGTGGGGCGGAGGAGATGGGGTTGGACAAAGGATGGCGGAGCTGGCTTGCGGCCTGCTGCGGGATGGCTAACTATGTCGACAATTGTTTTCTTTCCAATTTGCCATTCAAAAATAGCGAAGGAGAGATGCAGAGGAGGAAGGAGTGAGGGAGAGAGGGTTTCTAAAGACAGAACACTTAAAGGAATGGGCTCTTGCCCTGTCTGTCCCTACACCAGCCAGGCTGACCAACTACTAGTTGCTCAGCCCCCTTCGGTCACCTGCCAGTGCCCACATCCAAACCAAACAGCTTGTCCATGGGCCACCACACACGATATTGCGTGGTCCTCCCACCCAGCCAAGTGAGTGCTGTGACCTAACAGCAGCAAATCTCGAAGCGGCTCAGTGGCCTGAGAGTGGCCCGATGTGGCATAAGAAAAACATAAATATTTGGTTTTCGGCCCAGGTTCCTGGCACAGAGCTACCAAAACCCTTGGAATATATAGTCTTGTGTATGCTAATGAGATGACTCGCAGGGCAGCCTTCCATAGCTTCAGGGTGGGGCTGGTTGCCCCCGCGACCCCCAACCTCCATGGGGCAAGACAGGCTGGAGCTTGGATTCAATTGCTCACAGCCAGTGATTTCATCAGTCATAATGAAACTGCCACAAAGACCCCTGAACAGCAGGTTTGGAGAGCTTCTGCGCTGTGCACCGAGGACTGCGGGGAGGGCGTGGAAGCTCTGTGCAAACCGCTCCTGTCTGTCCTCTGCGTCTCTTCCCTCTGCTGCTCGCAGGTGTGTCCTTCGTAATAAACCAGTAATAGCAAGGAAGGCCCTTCCCTGAGCTCTGTGAGCTGTTCTAGGGCCTTATCTCGAGGAGGGGGTTGTGGGGACCCCCAAATTCATAGCTAGTGAGTCAGATGGACAGGTGGTCCCTGGACTTGTGACTGGCGGCGGAAGTGGGGGCAATCTTGTGGGGCTGCACCCCACCCTGGGGGTCTGCGCTATCTCCCGGAGCTAGTGTCAGAAGTGAATCGAACGGTTGGACACCCAGTCGGTGTTGGGGAATCAGAGCTCATTTAATCCATGGCCTTTCCTGGTGGGGGACTTCCAAACCCATCAAGTCCTCCCTTTGGGGGCGTTAGAGTGAGTGGGGAGGTTGGGAGAGAGCCGGGGCCCAGAGACGCGCCAAGGGAGGTAGAGAGGAGCTGGGGGCTGTGGAAGGCACGTGCCCACAGGACCGGCAGGGCAGCGGGACCACAGGGGAGGCAGAGGTCATGGACATAGAAGACACGAGACAGGAGAGGAGAAGAAGGAGGCAGCCACGGGGCAGACAGAGGAAGAGGCGGAGAGGAGAGGAGGGAAGGGCCAAGGCAAAGAAGCCCGGGTCTGAACAACTCTCCACTTCCCCAAGAAACCTTCCAGGCTCCGAGTGCCTGGCTGGGCCACTTTGGAGATTCTGTTTTCCTCATTTCCTCTTGTAGCCTGTTTGCTGGAAACGACCTGGAGTGTCTCTGCTCCTTACACACATCCCATGCTCCAGGCCCGTGCTCCTGGGCCTGGCTCTGGAGTCTCCTGCCCCATTTTGCAGGGAGGGGACCCAGGAGCGGAAAAAAGTCTGTGGAAAGGATTGGAAGCCCCCAGCCGGTCGCTCAGGGCCCTGAGCAGGTGCTGCGCCCGCTCAGGGTCTCAGCTTCCTCATCTGTCAAAGCAAGTGACTTCTGCGTCCCATCCCAGCATGAAAATTTGGTGAATCTGTGACATGAGAGGCAAAAACCATTTAAAAAAAAAAAATGCTGGAAACCTAAAGATCCAATAGGCCAATCAATTACTGTCATTTGTTTGAGAAACACATCAAACATTTAAGATAATCGACACGGTTTTATTTTTAAAATCTGAAATGAGAAATCTCACGAAACTGGGATATTTGAAGCTCTGGGCTCTGAGGGCTGGGGGCGGGGAGGGGCCAGGTCTGCTGACCAACGTCCTCCTCTTCACCAAGAGGACACTTTCGGTCTAAGATCTACAGAGCCCCCAACTTAGAAAGTGGGGAGACCAACATTCCGAAATGTCACAGGAGTCCAAGATTCTAAAAGTTCTCTAGGTTTAAAGATTTCAAAGGTTCTAAAATTTCCAATATTTCAAAAGATCCTGAAAGCTCTAAAGTTTCCAAGATTCTCAAACTTCCATAGGCCTCAACTTCCCAAATTCGACAAGCCCCCTATGCCGGCTGTGAGCCCAACCGCAACCTGGCTTGAGAAGCCTGAAGCACAGGGCCACCCTCGTCACCATCTGCTTTCCTTCAGCCGGAGGCCGAGGCCCTCTCCTGTGGGCACAGCTGTCCTCCAGGGTCCGGGGAAGGGGCACTGTCTTCTGAGTTCAGAGTAGTCTCTGTGACAAGGAGCCCGAGAGTTCCCTGAGTGGAGGGAGGTGGGCCTTAACCCTTCTCCACGTGCAGGGCCCTAATCCTCTCAGAAGGGACAGCTGCTGTCGGAGGCCCCCCGGGCCCCAAGTCCCACCTCATCATTCTTTCCCAAGCACTCTGCGCTCCGAGAGCTCACAGCACACAAGCAGCAGGGCGGCCTGGAAAGGATGTTCACAGGGCAGTGGCCTGGTCAGGTTTGAGCCCGTCTGGAGGGTCTGAGCGCCTGCCCTGCCGTTGCCTCCCCTCCTGGCAGCTGCACCCAGGTCCCATCCCAGGGACACCCGTCATCAGCTCCTGCCACAGGAATCGTGGGCACCCCCAAGACTGCTGCCTGCCTCAGCTTCTGCTGTCCCACCCCAGGCCGGATCTTCCACCCTGTGCCCCATCGGGGCATCCCCAGCTCAGCCTCAGCTCTGGCTCCGCTGCTCCCTGAGCTGGGCCTGCACTTCCTGCCTCCAATCCTCAGGAGGTGACCATACCTCGAGTCTCAGGAGAGAAGACAGATGACTGAGGCCAGCCACCTCCTGCCAAGTCAGGGTTCCTCCCCAAGGGGCTGCCAGGGGGCGCCAGGTGGAGGGGGAGGAGACTTTGGAGGGGCAGAGACCCAGAGCCCAAACAACTGCGTATCCCCTGCTGTGAATTCCCGAAATGCCAGTTCCCTCTACTGTAAGGAGAGACTTTAACTCCTGCCCCACTTAGTACTAGGGGAATTGAGTGACCTGCCGGCTGTTGTCTGCTTACTTGTTGGAAGACCCATCAGGTGCACCCCCCTTCCCCCTGGCCCTTTCCCGTAGTGCCCCCGACCTGGGTGAGTCTCCCCGGAGCAGTGGCACAGAGGGTGGTGCTGAGGCACATGGGTGGAGAGTCAGGGACCAGCTTTAGCACAAACGCTAATTGTAGGTCCCAGAATGGCCCTCCCTGGCTCCATTCATGAAAGTGTATTTTTAGCCCAGTACTGGCTGCCTGTGGTCTCCATGGGGGTGGCCAGGCCATGTGTCATGTCTGAGTGATGATGGACTCACTCTGCCCAGGAAACAAGCCCACAGGGGCCCGCTGCTGGATCCCAGGGCTGCCGCTGCAGCTGGGGAGAGGTGGGAGGTGGTCGGTAGGACTGGAAGCTTAAACCCTCTCACCCCCAAGGGCACCACAGGGCATCGGGGAAGATTGCAATAATTAATACTCATTGGTCATGTACTAGGTACCAGGCACTGTTCTGACTTGACAGGCATTAGCTAATGTATTTCTTACTAAGAGGTAGATACTATTATTATGCCCATTGTTCAGGTAAGAAAACTGAGGCTGGAGCAGTTAATTAACCTACTTGAGTCCAGCACAGATTTGAAGCCAGGCAGTCAAGCTCCAGAGTCCGTGCTCTTCCTGACTGGTCACTGGCATCTGAACCATGGGTGGACTGTCCTCAACTGCCAAGAGGTCCCCTTGCCTCTGGCCCCAGACCCTGGGCCCACCCTCAGCCCGCATTGCAGAGTACACCCAGTCCAACCCTTTTTGGAGGTGAGGAAACTGAGGCCTAGAAAGGGGTCCAAGGTCATTGAACCTCAAATCCATTTGGCCCTAAATCCCAAGCCACAACTCTTCCCCCTGAATGACTCCATGGGACAAGTTCATCGTGTTCCCAGCCCTCCTCCTCAGCTCCCTGCTCAGCTTAGCTTTCTCTAAAGCAAAGAGACTCTGGAAGCAGATTTGAGTCCTGCTCCTGACTTGCTAAGTGATCTTGGGCAAGTCATCTCATTTCTCTGAGCCTTAGCTTTCTCCTCTGTGAAATGGGTCTGATCAGGCTGTCTTCGTAAGGCTGCGCGGCAGGTATAAATTGCCTGGAGATCAACAAATGTGGGTTTCCCTATGTTGGGCTCCTCAAACTGTTAATTAATCCCCCCTGTGAACAAGACACATAGTGTATACCTGGCCAGGGTTACTCCTGGAAATGGAAGATCTAATGGTGGAATTGTAGACACCGTGACCAGCTGCTAGGGAGATATTTGGAGAAAATCGTGCCATGCCCACATCTACCCAGTCTCCAGATTCCCAGCAGGAGAGAACTTGGCAGAAAGAGAGAGAAGGGAGACAGGGCCTGTCTGTCCTGAGCCAGCTGCCAGGGTAGGGAAACAGAACAGGCATGGCAGAGTTCAGGGCCAGCTTAGTCACCCTCTGGGTGACCTTGGGTCAGTCTCTGCCACACACACACACACCCCCAAGTTCCCCAGGCCTCAGTCTCCCAAATACAGGGAGGGAACAGGCCTCAGCCCCTGAGCCACATGGGCTGCAAGTTCAGCTCCCCAAAGGTGACATTTTCTAGTTCTAAATCCCCATTGCAAATTTTCTGGCCAGAAAATCTGATTGGCCCAAGTGGCATGAGGTGGCCACTGGGCTGGGTCACGTGTCATGTGTCACAGGCTAGGGGTGGAGCAGCTCCTCCAACAACAGGTGAGATGAGGAGGAAAAGAAGGTATCTCTAATTCAGAAACAAAACGAGTTCACCCACAAAGTAAATTATTAATAGTTGCATGGAAAAATGAATCTACGCTTATTCCTCAGTTATCCAGAAAGCTATCCGGAAGCACCTGGTACTGGGCTCAGTATCAGAAAGAAAAGAACTATCCCCTGCTCCCAGCTGCCAAAATAAATGTCAAAAGTCCATGCCCTTGACTCATTGGAGAATCTTCTCATTCATTGTTTATTAACTCTCATGATACATGCATTTCTGATACATGTGAGTTACCGGTTTTCTATTAGAAGGAGATGTGAGGACTTGCTAAGACGTAACTGCTGATGTCTCCTGAGGAAGAAATCTTTAAAAACATAAGAGTAAAAGAAAGCAAAACTTTTAGAAGCAGACACAAGATTAAGCAGCTTGGGGGACATTCAGTGTTCAGGCACAGTGACCACACAGTTTAGGAGTCCCTAAAAGCATCAGTGTATACAATAGCTGAAGCTCACAATGACAGCCCTGGGGCGCAGAGAATGACAAAATTATGCTTCCTGACCCTCACGTAAGATAGTATAAATAGGTAACACATTGTGCAAGACTTCCATTTTTTAAAAAAGGTTTTAAGTTTTTAACAGAAAAAAATAGACCTCATCTGGAAAATGCATTCCTGTGAAATAATGTGCTATAAATGATGTATGACTTATACAAGGGTTTACAAGCCAATCCAACAAAAATACTGAATGGCACAATTTTGAAACCAAACTCTGTAACTAGCAGCTAAAATTTCATCATTGGAGGAATAAAGTGCTTTAACAGTGACTTCAGCTGGATGAGGGACCTCAGGGACCCTGCCAAGAGCTTGAAAGCAGATAATTTTCAGGAGCAAGGCCCAGGCCCAGCCCACCATGTGATTTTACACTCCCAGCTCAGGCGAGACCCTCACACTTGGTTACGGGGGCAAAAGCAGACTCCGTAGAACTGTAGTGTGTTCGAATTTGAGACGGGGATTCGGGGGCAGAATTCGGGGTCCTTGGAATCGCGGGTCCCACAAGTTACACACAACCGAATCACTCGGAAGTTCATAAAAACCTCAGGAGGTCTGGGAGAGACCTCAGGAATGTGCACTTTAAAACCCTTCCTTAAGTGGTCCTGGTGCAGGTGGTCCACAGACCCCGTATGGAGAAACACAGCTTCCCCCACTTTGTAGATGGGGAAATCAAGGCCCAGGGAGGAAAAGAGCAACAGCTCGAAGTCATAGAGCAAGTCAGAAGCTGAGCTGGCCTCTGGCCTGTCCAGGGCTTCTTTCCACTAAATTCCTCCTGCCCACGGACTGCCTCCTGGGCTCACATTCCAGGGAGCCATGTAACAGGAAAGGAAATGTCAGCTGTGCCTGTTCCGATGTTCGAGGGCCCATTGTGACTCCAGGTTCCGCCAGACACAGCCCTCAGAGCTCGGGTGGCCAAGCTCCATGAGCCTGATTTTTCCAGATGGGATCGGGGATGGGATTACAAAAGCCAGCATTTATTTTTATTTCCCCGGGAAAATAAATTGGCAGTTTTGCTCCAAGAAAAGTGGTCAGAGGAAGCAGTGTTCCTAGCCCGGAGGAGGCCCTGGACCCCCTCCAGCCCCTCGCAGCCCTCTCTGGGCCTGCCTTAACAGCCTGAAGGTGTCCAACATGAAGTCAGATCCTCAGACAAAGCACCCTTTGGGCTTCAGATTCTAGAACCCTCTCTGGCCAGCAGTGGGTCGTGGGCCCCCTACACAAGAGCATTTGGCGACATCTGGAGATATTTTTGGTTGTCAGACTGGGGAGGGGTGCTACTGGCATCCAGTGGGTAGAGGCCAGGGACCCTGCTAAACACACCGCAATGCACAGGACAGGCCCCGCGACAAAACCCCTCGGCCCCAAATGTCAATAGTGTTGAGGTTGAAAAACCCTGAACTGTGGGCAAGTGGCCATGGATGTTAGGAGTCTGGGTGAGAGTCCAGGTTTTGCCTCTAAATGCTGTGCGGGCTTGGGCCAGGCCCCGCCCTCTCCCTCTCGGGGCCTCAGACTTCCATCTGCACAAGGAGGAGGCAGGAGAGGCCTCCTGGGGTCCCCGCAGCTTTGGTCATTCCCGGCTGGGAAGTCCAGGGAGCCTGGGACAATGCCCTGCCTCACACCTCAGACACAGCTGTCAGAGGGGAGGGGTCTACGCAGCCCGCCCTGCCTGAAGGGTGGATAATCAGCTCTCTTGAGCTCCCCCATCCCCCCAAGTGCTGTATCTGGAACTCCTGCTCCACCAGGAACGGAAAAACCATTATCTACAGATGACATCACTTTGCAAAAATGCAGGCGGGTGGTTGCCAGGCAGAACTCCAGGGAAGGGGCAGGAAGAAAGGGCTCAGATCGTGCCAACCACTGGTGCCGGCATCCAGCACCTTCCCGAAACTCAGCACAACCCTCAGCACAATCTCTGGACCTTGGTGCCCCAATCCCTACGCTATGAGACAGCCCCTGGGCATGGCTCGGAGCCTTTCCCATTGGAATAGTCAAGATCTTCCAGGGGCCTCAGAGGGCTTCTGGGCTGCAGGTGCACGATGGGAGTCCTCCCGGCACAGGGAGCCCACAGCGGGGGGCTGGAGGAGGGGAGCGTGACCGCCCTGCTCCGCTGATCCACACAGGGCCACCAATGCCACTAGTGTGCTTGCAAACAGGCTCTCCTCTTGGAGGGCTGCTCGTGTGTCCTGCCCACCAACCCAGCTTCTTTCTGGGTCTAGAGTTGGGCAGTGCAGCCTGAATCGGCAGAGTGCTGGCAGCCAGCAGGCCAGGGGCACCCGCGCCTGCACGTGCATGAGAATGACCCGCAGTGCCCATCTTCCCACCCATGGGCTCCCAGGAGACAAGGGCCCCAAAAAGAGCAGCTCTGGTGAGCAGAGTGGGCGTAGGCTGCGCTGGAAGGGGCCCTGGGATGACAGCCAGGAAGCATGAGTCTGGGCCTCTTTTTCTCCTTCTGGACAATGAGTAGTTTGGTCAATAGAGCCCGTGGGGTCTCTTTCAACTCTAGGATTTGGTGGCTCCAGGAGCAGATAAGAACAAGTCGCAGTTAGAACCTCTTACAGGGACAGAACTTGGAAGAGCTGGCTCTCTTTAGCAAGGTGACAATTCCCTGTCCTGCCCCGACTCCCATCAAGACCAGAGTCACCTTTCAGCCCGGTTGGTTTCTAGATGGAGGAAGAAGGAAGGAGGAGGAGGCAGATCAAGCTTGGCCGAGCTCAGGGGAGGAACTGGCACTGTGGTTGGAAGAGCCCTCCCCCCTCACTGAGCACTGCCCTTGCCAGGAGGCAGTGTGGTGTCATGGTTAGAACACTTAGGCTGGCGTCACCTGGATCAGAATTCAAATCTTGGTCCAGCCACCTCCAAGCTGTGCCAGGTGTGGTTTCCTCAGTTTCCTCAACTATAAAAAGGAGTCAGCCACATACACCTCTTCTTGTGGGTTATTCTATTTGACCCTCTCTGTCCCCCGCCTCCCACCCCCAGATTAATTCTCACCCCTCCCTGCCCTGCTCTCCTCCCCGGGAGGCTGAGCTCACTCAGGCAGGATATCGGAAGGCAGCAGGAAGAGAGAGAGGTCAGGGACTCTTCCTGCTCCTTCTGCTGGGCCATCGTTCTGGCTGGGGCTATGTCCCTCTCCCAGGATCCCCGATCCTGGCCAGGCATCCCCTATTCCAAAGCTTCTGCCCTGAGGTTCTGATACCCAGTGGTCTCCTCTTGCCTCCAGGCCTAAAGGTGGTTACAACTGCCAGCTTTCGCTGGTTTCTGGTGCATCACCATGCCCTGTGGGTCCGTTAACTCTGTGGCCACGCCTCAGTAGAAAGTCTCTTCAGGCTGGGTACAGAGGCTCATGCTTATAATCCCAGCACTTTGGGAGGCCAGAAGAATCACCGGAGGCCAGGAGTTCAAGACCAGCCTGGGCAACGTAGCAAGACCCTGTCTCTACAAAAATTAGAAAAATTAGCTGGGTGTGATGGCACGTGCCTGTATTCCCAGCTACCCAGGAGGCTGAGGCAGGAGAATCACTTGAGGCCAGGAGTTTAAGGTTGGAGTGAGCTGTCATTGTGCCATTGCACGTCAGCCTGGGTGACAGAGGAATGAGACCCTGTCTCGAAAGAAAAAAAAAGTCCCTTCATTATTTCTCCAAAGATGAGTTACAAATGGCCAAAAAGCACATGAAAAGCCGCTCCGCACCATTAATCATTAGAGAAATGCAAATGAAAGCCATAACAAAATGGCACCTCACACACATGAGGTTTTCTGTATCCAAAAAACAGAAAATGATGAGGATGTGGGGAAACTGGAATACTTCTGCACTGTTGGCAGGATTGTAAAATGGTGCAGCCGCTATAGAAAACAGTATGTCAGTTTCTCAAAATATTAAAAATAGAATCACCATATGATCCAGCAATCCCACTTCTGGGTACATGCCCAAAACACTCGAAAGCAGGGCTCGAAGAGATGTTTGCACGCCCACGTTCCGAGTAGTGTCATACATGACAGCCATCACTCCACAAGAATGTCCCTCGACAGATGCAAGGGTAAAGAAAATGCGGTATATACACACAATGGACTATTATTCCACCTTAAAAAGGAAATCCTGTCACACGCTACCGCAC
This sequence comes from Lepilemur ruficaudatus, assembly GCA_963574885.1. Taxonomy (NCBI): domain Eukaryota; kingdom Metazoa; phylum Chordata; class Mammalia; order Primates; family Lepilemuridae; genus Lepilemur; species Lepilemur ruficaudatus. Next base: position 110,191 of record CAUYRT010067795.1, on the reverse strand, counting down.
AGATGAATCTCGAGGACGTCGTGCTACGTGGAATAAGTCAGTCACAGAAATGCTGTGTGATTCCACTTACAGGAGGTAGTTCGAGTTGCAAAGTCACAGAGACAGAACGTGGAATGGGGATGGCCAGGGGCTGGGAGGGAGTTGCTGGTTAATAGATACAGAGTCTCAGGTTTCCAAGAGGGAGCAGGAGCGTGGCAGGAGGGAGAGGGTCCCCGCAGCAGAGCAGCCAGAGGCTCAGGGCACACAGCCTAGCTCTGCTCAGTAGCAGGGGCTGGTCTCAGGGGACATTCAATCCACCTCTCAAGCCTCAGTTTTGTCTTCCGCAAAAAAAAAGGGTGACAAGCCCACCCTTGCAGAGCTGCTGCGGGAGGAAACAAGAAAGGTTGCCACTAGGGTCCCTGTCTGGCAAAACTTGCAGCTTCTTCCCTCCAGCAGGAGGAGCAGCCCCGGCTCCCACACACCTAGCACAGGCCCTGGGGCAAGACAGATGGGAGAGGCAGCTCTCTGGGGACAGGGCTATAGCCAGAGGCCAGCCCCAGGGGGGCCCAAGAACCACAAATCCACCCCGGGAAATCCTCCTCTGGAGCCTGAAGCCTGGGTGCCCAGTCCTCGCTTTGACGGCTACTGGCGCGCTGGGTGGCAGCGGGCAATCCCTTCCCCTCTTTGGGGTCCAGAGTCCCCCCTCGTCCAACAGGGCAACAGCCTGGACACCTGTGAGCTCTCCAGCTCTGACATCTTAGGGAAAGGGAAAGATCTCATGGTCCCTTTCTGCAGGTGGGAAAGTAGAGGCGTAGGAAGGACAGTCTATTCAAGGGCACATGAGTCCACAGCAGAGTGAGAACTATTACAGAAGCCAGCTCCCCTGACAGCAAACTGGCCCCTCTCTGCACTCCCCTCCAAAGGCTTGTGCCGTGGGGTGAGCCAGGGTACTGGGAAGCCCAGTTAGAAGGTGTGGTTCCTTCTTTAAGGGACTCCCCAACAAAGCTCTCAGCTGTAAGAAAGCAACCAGCCTCTCCGTCCAAATATCCTCTAAGCAGCCCAACTCTAGACAAGTCACTCCTATGCTCAAGCACCTCCCATGGCTCCCCATCACCCAATGAACATCTCACCCAGCATCCAGGGTCCCAATCCACCTCCTCAGCTGCTCTCACTCTGTCCCCCACCTTCACCTTCAACTCTGGTCACCACGCAGTGGTCACTCCCCCCAGCTCCAGGCCTTTGCTGATTCGGATCCCTCCTCCTAGAACACCCTTCCCTGTCTCCTTCCTTAAGGCCATCCAAACACCACCTGCTCCAGGAAGCCTTCCTGCTCCCTAGCGCAGACATGGCCTCTCCCTCCTCTAGGCCGCCAGAGGACGCTTCCAGGCTGTCTCGGGGTACCTCATGTGCCCACCTATCTCCCCCACGAGATGGGGAGGTACCAGGAGCAGAACCAAGTCACACCCACCTCTTGTCATCTTCTCATCCTCAGCACCAAGAATTAGAACAGGCAGGGCAAAGTGACCCTGGCGCCCTGAGCTCACACCAGGGTGATCAAACAGGGCCCATTTGGTGCCCATTTGGGATGCGACTCCAGGTCGGAGGTGGCCAGAGGCTGAGCCCAGCGCTGGGACGCAGGCCTCGATCCCGCCTCCAACCGCTGTTTTTGTTTTCCTCCTCCCTGGGCAGAGGCTGCGGGGGCCGCTCTGAGCCACAGCTGGTTTTTATTGCATCAAGGCTCAAAAAAGCCCAGAGCATATTTTTAGCAAGAAGAGGAAAAAAGAATATTTTCTTTCCTGACCCAAGATGAGGGCTTGCTCCAATTTTCCATCTGCTCTCTCATCTGGGTGGAGCTGGCAGGAAGTTTCTCTGCAGGAGGATCCTTCAGGACAGCGGGTGTGAGCGCAGATCGGGCAGGGCGACAGGCTGCGGGCACAACGCCCACCGCGCTCCCCCGACACACACGGACACAAACGTGCGCACACTGCACCGCACATACACACAGCCTCAGGTGTGTGATGCAGGCAGAGAAGGGCCACATGCTGCACTGGGGACAGAGGAGGGACAAGAGGGGCTTGGAGCCACTTGGAGCTCAAGCCCCAAGTCCCGGTGGAAGAGGGTAACTGGATGTGGCCCCCCAGATCCCTGGGGTGCACAGCAAGCCCCCGGGGTTCCTGGATCCGTGAGACCTGGGCACGTCTGAGACTGTAATAAAGTGTTTGCTGCATCTCTGACAGGCTGGTTTTCAATTGTCTGCGGGCGCTGTCGGGATGAATGAAATCCCAAAATACCGTATCATTTTAAGCACCACTGAACTCTCAGCGCTTTTGGAGACAAGCATCTTCTCAATCAAAAGATGCTAAACACACCAGCACTCCGCTGGTGTGTGTGTGAATGTGTGGCGTGTTTGTGTGAGTCACTGTGCGTAATGCCTGTGAATAGGGTCTATGTGTGTGACCTGTGTGCTGTGTATGTGTTATGTTGTTATATGCTTGTATGTTGTGTTTCTATGCGATTGTATGTATTTGTGGTATGGTCTGTGTTGTGTACGTGTGTGTGGTACATGTGTTTGATATGGGCTTTGCATAAAGTGGGGTGTATGTGTGTGTTGTGTGTTTGATGAGTGTTGTTGTATGTGTGCTGTGTGTGTCGTGTGTGCTTGATATGTGCTGTGTGTATTGTGTTGTGTGTGCTGTGTGTATATGTGCATATGATGTGTGCTGTATATGTCGCATGTGTTTGATGCATGCTGTGTGTATGCTTGATGTGTGCTATGCGTATGTGTGATGTGTGCATCCGTGTGTGCTGTGTGTGTAGTGTGTGTTCTACAGGCTGTGTGTAGATATATGTTGCATGTGTCTGATGCATGGTGTGTGTTGTCTGTGTGCTTTGTGTGCTGTGTGTGTCCATCGCATGCTATGTGTGGACGTTGCAATCAAGGGCCATTCTTGGTACCAGCCAGCAGCACATCTGGAGCCAGGGAAGGGGAACCGTGTTGGGAAGAGAGTCCCTGCTTCCCGGAGCACACTCTCCAAAGTGGCACCTTTTTGAGATCTTTCCAGGGCACTTTGCTGAGTGAAGCACGATGGGGCGAGAAGGCAGCGGAAGAGAAAGGGCCCATTCCACGCAGTGGCTCCCACCAGCCCCTGATGGGCCAGTCTTTGCCTCTGGCGACACCCCATCCTCAGATCCTCCAGCCTAAACAGCTGTAGTGCCGAGAAGCACATGGCCCCATGTCACCCGTGGGACAGAATGAGAGCCCAGCCCGTCCTCCCCATGGTGGGCCAGGTTTTCAGGCCCTTCAGTGCCGAGGAGCTGGCCAGCAGAGACGTGGTGAGGCTGCGACAGCAGCAAGCCCATGGCAAGCCCAGAGACAATGATTGCAGCCCAGCAAGGCACCCAGAGCGGGCGCCTGTGAACATGGCCTATTTCCCTCTGGTACTCACCCTTCAAGGGGCCATCATTGTCTTGTTGTATCAGAGGAGGAGACAGGCTCAGAGGGGAGACAGAGGTGAAGGCAGGGTCCTGGCAGCCACTAGGAGAAGAGAGTCCCTAAAGCCAGGAGGGCAGCTCCTTGGCTTTGAGTGTGAGGCAGGGAAATCGGGGGCAGCTTCCAGTGTGCAGGGGTTTAGCTCCACCAAGGGGCCCTGCCTCCTCTTTCCTGTCTGCAGAGACACAGGCCCTGGCCAGGATCAGAGCCGGGAGGAGGTGGGCACACCAGGGACATGGGCCTATGCCCTGCTCAACCCTCTGCCTTTCCCGGCAGATCGGCCAGGCCAGGCACCCTCTTACCCATGTATCCCCTTCTGTCCCCAGGCAGGCAGGAAGGGCTGCTAGAGGTTCACCCCTGACTTGGAAACTCAGGAAGCCCATCTAGGGCCCAGGGGAGCTTCTTGGGAGGTGGGCTTTTGGGGTAAAAGTAAGACCCAGATTCAAGGCCTTGGCAGCCCTAGAGCCTCGGGCAAGTCCTCCTCTCCCTGAGCCTCAGTTTCCTCCTCTGTAACTGCTCCCTTTTGGGATGGTTGGGAGGACCACATGCAGGCGCATGACATACTTGGCATGGGCCTGGCACAAGGGAGGCACTTGGTCTACGTGAGTCCTGTTCCCGTCCCCAGCTGCCCTGGTCAGCCATGATTTATAAGCTCGGTTTAACTAGTCCCTCCCCGGCCGGCCCCGGCAGCAGCTGCTAGGGAAAAACAGCAGTTCTTGGAAAGTCCCAGGCAAGTCCCTCCAGGAACAGGAGGGCCTTTGGTCAAGGTGCCCTAGCATATACACCAGCCACTGGGCCTGGAGTGGCCCTCCCTGACCTACCGGCTGACCTCACCAATGCCATGGTCCTGTTCAGGGCTCAAGTCCTGCCCTAGGCACTGGGGACCCATCAAAGCCTCCTGGCTCCCCACCGTGGGCATAAACTGACTCTCAGCTGGGCACTCCAGGCCCGTCAGTCTGGCCAGCACCTCTGTGGTCTCTCCCGCACCTTTCAGCCTGCACCCCACACACCAGCCCCAGCCAGGGCACCAGTCCTGCACGGCCACCTGCTTCCCTTACCTGTGGGAAGAGCTCAGTTCAGGGCCTGGCCGGGAGGGGACAGCTCAGCAAGACGTGATCCAGAGTCTGCAGAAACACCCAGCTTCTGCCCTCACAGGGTCCCTTGTCTGGAATGCGTAAGCCATGACTTACACATTAAGACCAACCTTGGGCTTCACATCCTCCAAAAAGCCCCACTTGCTGCCCCCTCTCCAGGCCGACACAGGCGCCTTCCTCCCAGGTGGAGCTGTAACTGCTGTCCCATCAGGATGAGACAGCTCCAGTCCCCACGCACCAGCCTGGTGTGTCCTCTCGCCAGTTCCTACAGCTCGGGCTGTCTACTCGCTGGTCCTCCTTGCTCTCAGCACCTACAGCTGTCCTCTGCCCCAGCTCCACTCCGGAGACACCCCAACTCCCACCATACCCCGAAGGCCAGACAATGCAGAGTCAATGAGGATAATGGGTTTTATGTGCTGGAGGCAGTGGGAGCCGTTCCAACACTGGGCACAAACCAACGTGACATTCAGGCAACTCTCAGGAATCCGTCAACCACCCCTCCCAGTAGAGAATCTCACCAGCTGGGGGTGGGGAGATCCGACCTCTAGGAATATTCTGGAAACTCTCTCTTCCCTCTCAGATCCCCTCCCCCTTTCATGTTATAATGCCAAAGCTGTTCAGAACTTTGACTCCTCAGAGACCCCAAGAAGGGCCTTACCTGGTAGGATTTACTATCTGCCCATGTGCAAAAGCGGCTGCTGTCGGTCATTTTAAATGTCCACTGTTATGGGCTGAAATGTATCCCCCACCGCAAATTTCATATGTTGAAGTCCTCACCCCCAGTACCTGAGAATGTGACTGTATTTGAAGAGGGAGGGGGTCTTTAAATAGGTGATTAAGTTAAAACGAGGTTATTAGACTGGGAATAGCTGTCTTTCTAATCCGGTATGACCAGGGTCCTCATAAGAGGAGAGGAGGACAGACAGGTGCAGAGGGAAGACCACGTGAAGACACAGGGAAGACGGCCAACTGCTGGCCAAGGAGAGAGGCCCCAGAAGAAACCAGCCCTGCCCACACCTTGGTCCTGGACTCCCAGCCTCCAGAATCACGAGAAGATAAATTTCTGTTGCTTAAACCCCTTTGCCCAAGCAAACTGACGGAGATGTTTCTGTGTGCCTTGCGCCCGGCGCCATCGTCCCCCGTTAGGAGCCTGCCTCCCCTTGCAGGCTGCAAATTTCCCGAAGGCACTGGGCTGATCGGACCTGTCCCTCCCTCTGAGCCTAGAACCCACCGCACCTCTCAGTGGGCCGGAGAACGTTTCAGGGTGGATGCCTTCCAGCAATGAACAGAACTTTAGGGGCTTTTCAAATCGTCAGACGCTGGAAAGGAGGGTACCTGACAACTCACGTCCTTCCGCCTTCTCTGTCCCCACCTCTGTGAAGCACCACCCTGCTCAGCCTGTGGTTTAACCCTCCACCACACACAGCCCTGAATGAAAGCGTCCCCACCCCATTTCACAGATGAATAAACCGAGGCCCAGGGAAGATAAGTGACTCGCCCGAGGTCATTCATGGAGTCAGAGCCATTAGGGAGCAGAGACTGCAGCCCACAGGTCCCAGAGAGGGCCTGAGAGGGGGAAGGCTGGGCTTGGGAGCCTCTGCAGTGTCCGAGACAGAGAGGGCCCGGGTTCGGATCGCAACTCTTCCTCTTACTTGCTCTGTGTGAGCAAGTTCCAGGCCTCTCTGAGCTGAGGCCTCAGTTTCCACATCTGTACGATGAGTCTGATAAGTCGGAGAGGACAAGCAGCACTCAGCACAGCGTGGGGCCCAAAGAAAGGGCTCGAGAAATGTCGGTAACACTGCTGCCACAGCCCATGAAGATAGTCTTCCCGATGGCTCGGCTGGCCCAGCACCTGCACCCATAGGAAGCCTGACAAAGAGCTCGGGATGGGAGCTTTTCCTGCTGCTAGGCCTGGGCGTGGGGGCAGGCGACCTCCGTCCACTGCTGTGAGCTCCGCCCCGCCCCCACCCCATCTACCCTCCTCCGGGCCTTACAGGGCACAGGCTCAGATAAGGCTCAAAGGCTCATTGTTCCCTCCTGGCCCACGCAGGGCCAGGCCTGCCGGGAACCAGCAACTAAAAATAGCCCCACCGGGTGTTTGGGTCTAGCTGCTTCTCTGTCCAGGGGTCAAGAGGTGCCCGCGCTCTTCCTGGCCACTACTTTGGGCAGAGGCCAGCTTGGCCGACTCCCAGATCACCCTGAATGGAGAGCCCAAACTCACACCCACAAAATATTTAGTGGAAAATTCGAGACCGGCCATAATTCCCTGAGGAGGGACAGAGCCTTGGTGCAGACTTTCAGAGCTGTCGGGTTCAGAGTTCAGAGGTGAGAGGAGGCTCAGCCTGCGAGGATCGGGAGGGAGGAAAGTTCTGGAAGAACAGGCTGCAGTTGGCTGGACAAAGAGAAACAGAGGAAGGCTGCCCAGGTGGCAGGGATGGCAGAAGCCTTGGGACGTGGGGCTGCATGTGAGGCTGTGGGAAGTCCGTTTTGCAGAACAGGAGGGGAGTCTTCAAGGGGAGGCTCAGGCTTGGATGAAAAAGGCCGTGAATGCCAGGCAAGGCTTTTCCTGACCTTCAAGGTCACGCCTTTTGGGGAAAAAAAAAAGTGGGAAGAATCACTCTACCTGATGTCAAGACTTACTATATAGCACAGTAAACGCGACTGTGTGGTATTGGCAGAGAGAGCAGAGATCATGAGAACAGAAGAGAGAACCTAGAAATAGGCCCATACGGGTGAGACCAACTGATTTTTGACAAAGGTACAAAACAATTCAATGATAGCATTTCACACCCACAGGGATGGCTGTAGTAGAAAAGACATTCCAACAAGCGCTGGTGGAGACCTGGAGAAACTGGGCTCCTCACACGCCGCTGGGGAGAATGTGGTTTGGTCGTTCCTCGAAAGGTTAACGTAGGGTTTGTTTATGATCCAGCAGTTCCACGCCGGCTTATATACCCAGGGGAACTTGAAAACGTATGTCTGCACAAAAAACTTGTACGTGAATATCCATAGTAACATTATTCATAATCAACAAAAAGTGGAAATAGCAAATGTTCATCAACGGATGAATGGGTAAATCAAATGTAGTATATTCTGTGGCATATGAAATATGGTACTAATACATACAATCACATATTATTAGCCAGTAAAAGGAAACTAAGTACTGATACATGCAAGTACATTGATGAACCTTGAAAACATTATGCTAAGTGAAAGAAGCCAGTTGCAAAAGAGAACATTTTTTGTGTGATTCCGTTTACATGAAATGTCTAGAATAGGAAAATCTATAGAGACGGAAAATAGTTTAGCACTTGCCCAGGGCTGGGAGGGTGAGGCATGGGGAAGGCGGTGACTGCTAATGGTTATGGAGTTATTTTAAGGGGTGATGAAAATATTCTAAAATTGATTGTGATGATGGCTGTACAACTCTGAATATGTTAAAGCCATCAAATCGTACACTTTAAATAGGTGAATTGTACCATATACAATTACAGCTCAATGAAGCTGCTTTGTTAAAAAAGCAACTCAAGGGAGAAGGATAGTCTTAGCAACAAACGGTGCTAGTGCAACTGGCTATCCTTACGCAAAAAAATGAACCTCACCGTGAACTTCACATCTTACACAAAAGCTAGCACAAACTGGATCATAGATTTAAATGCAAAACTATAAAACTTTTACAAGAAAACATGGGAGAAAATCTTTAGGACCTAGAGCTTAGTGAAAAGTTCTCAGGCATAGCCACAAAAGTATGATCTATAAAAGAAAAGAGAATAAACTGGACTTCATCAAAAGTCTTTTTCTTTGCAAAAGACACTGTTGGGAGAATGAAAAGACAAGCTACAGAGAAATTATTTGCAAATCACACATCTAACAAAGGATGCTTACATACACTGTGTAAAGTACTCTCAAAACTCAACAGTAAAAAAGCAAACCATCTAATTAGAAGACGGGCAAAAGACATGAAGGGACATTTCACCAGTGAGGATACACGGATGGCAAATAAGTTCATGGAAAGATGCTCGACACCACCAGCCTCTCGGCAAATGCAATCTAAGACCTGGATGAGACATCACCACATGTCTATTAGAACAGCTAAAATAAAACATAGGCATAATATTACATGCTGGCCAAGATGCAGACACACTGGATCTCTCATGGGACAGCTAGTTTGGAAAATAGTTTGGCAAGCTTCTTAAACACCAAACCTACACTTACCATACACCCAGCAACTGCACTCTTGGACACTCATCCCAAAGAAATGAAGTTCTGTCCACACAAAACTCTCTACGCAGTTCATAGCAGCCAAAAACTGGAAACAATGAAAATGTCCTCAACAGGTGAATGGTTAAACAAACTATTGCACACCCATGCCATGGAACGCTACTCAGCGAGAAACAGGGTTGAACTATCCTTACTTCTAGTGGCTTGGATGGATATAAAGGATGCCATGCAGAGTGAAGGAAGGCAATCTCAGAAGCTCACGTACTGTGTGATTCCATTTATGTAACATCCTTGAAATGACAAAATTATATAGATAGAGTATGGATTAGAGGTCTCTAGGGCTTAGGGATAATGGGGGATTGGTGTGGCTATAAAAGACTATCGAGGGAAAGCTTTGTGGTGATAGGATAGTTCCGCATCTTGATGGCAGTGGTGGTTACACAAATCGACACGTGACAGAATGACATAGAACTATATGTATGTATAAACCAATGTCAATTTCCAGTTTTGACATTGCACTATAATCATATAAGATGTATTCATTGGGATGCACTCAGGTGAAGGGTACATGGGACCTCTTTGTGCTATCTTTGCAATTTCCAGTGAATATATATTTATTTCAAAATTTAAAAATTAAATAAAAATTCCCACACTTTCAATGCAGTGAGAACTTTTCCCAGGTAGATGCTGACTCTTCTGCCTGTGGGGAGGGGTCCCACCGTGCAGACCTAAGCCCAGCCCACCTCCTCCTGGATCAGCTGACTCCAGCCAACATACAGAAGCATAAGAGAAAATAAATCATTGTTATTTCGAGCCATTGTGTTTTGGGGTGGTTTGTTTTGCAGGACTATTATGTCAGTATCTGACTGATACATGCTTCTTTTCATGAGCTTGTCTGTGCAACCCACCGTGCTAAGCAATAGATGGCCTTTATCCATTAAATAAGCATTTATTGAGCACTTACTATGTGTCAGGCACTATGATAAGGCTGGAGATACAGTGAGGAGTAAGACAGATGTGGGCCCTGCCTCCAAGGGCTTACGGTTGAGAGGAAGAGACAGCAAATAATGAACGCACACGTGCATATAATTACAACCTGCAACAAGGGCCGTGAAAGAAGAGCACAGGGCATTTTGTGGGCAGACAGCAGGGGCCCTCTTCTAGTCAGGGTTACAGGGAAGGGGTCTCTAAGTGACATCTAAGCTGGGCTCTGGAGGGAAAGAGGGAAGGAATACACCGGCTCTGCAGCCAGCCAGCCTGCGTTCAAGTCCCATCCCCTCTCACTGCTTTGCAAACTTGGGCAAAGCACCATCTCTTTTTCCCTCAGTGTGTTTTTTTTTTTCCTTATCTGAGCAATAGAGATTTAGATAACAAAGCATTTATATAGCATTTTACGGTGTGCCAGGTACTGTTCCGCGCACTTTACAGAACTCGTTTCATTCTTATTATAGCTACCGTACAGTACAGGCACTATTCCTCTCCCAGGTACAGATGGGTAAACTGAGGCCCGGAAAGGGAAGTCACTTGCCCAAGTTTACTCAACTAAGTGGAAGAACTGGGAGCTCCCCCAAGCAATCTGGCTCTAGGGCCTGTCCTCAGGACGCTACCCTGCGGTGGTTACTATGAACATAACAGCAATAGCTCTTAACTCACAGGACTGCTGTGAGCACGAAAGAAGAAAATGCCAGTCAAGTACTTGGCACAGTGCCTGGCAAATATTAAATGCTCAATAAATGTTAGCTGTTATTGTTATCGTCGTCACTGTCATTATTAACTAAGGGACTCCAAAGAGTGCTTCAGGCCGAGGGAACTAATTGCATGTGCAAAGGCCCTGAACAGAAGGGCGTGGGGGACATTCAAGGCCCCGAAGGCAGACCAGCAGGGCTGTGTGCCAGAGCTCACAGTTGCTTTTATCTTATCACAACAATCATATTAGGTAAGAACTATTATTACCCCCTCTTTATAAATAAGGGAACAGTGGCCCAGAGAGGTTAAGTGACTTGTCTGAGGTCACACAGGGAAGAACCATCTGAGTCTAGACTCAAACCCATATTATCTATCGGCCTCTAAAGCCGGTGCTCCTTCGCTGCCTCGGAATAGGCAGAACACCAGAGATGGAGCCAGTTCCTGCTGCGAGAACACTTCAGAGGGAGAAGCAAACGCAGCCTGAGCTGTTGGAGTCTGATAACACCCCAGACCCATTTTTCAGATGGGGAAAGTGGCCCTGGGGGAAAGAAACTTGCCACAAATAGGCAGCACAACCAGACTAGAGGCTAGGTTCCTTCCTGCAGTCCAGGAAGCCTCAGCTCTGCCTTTGTTCATCCCCTTCCTCTTTTTCCTAACGTCCCCGGGGGTTGCAAACTGAGCTGATTCCCCCGACAGGATGCTGTGGCTCTTCGCTCAGTGTGTGCAGTGGGGCTAATGAGGGGGCGCGGACTTTGCCTCCAGGGCAGGAGCTTGTAAATAGCCAGCAGATCGGACAGGGAGGGCAGCATCCCCAGGGGCGTGAACCCTGTAGACTCCGGGGCTCGTGGTAAACAGAGGGCTCCATCCAAGTCGGCCCTCCAGTCCCCTGGGGAAGCGGCTACACAGAGCCCTAACAACTCGCAAACACACACACACACACTCCGCATGGAGAGGACGCTTTGACCTGGAGCACAGCCCCCTCGCCCCTCAGAGCACCAGCTGGTCCTTCACAGAGTCCTCTCCCAGGAGGAAAAGCTGGACTCTGCTTGTGTTTCCAGAGAAGAAACTAAGGACCAGAGAGGGGAGGGGCCTCGTCCAGGGTCACACAGCGGGTTCAGGACAGATCTAAGAGCAGAGCCCAGGACTCCTGACTGCCAGGCCAGCTACCTGACGCTATTCAGTTGCCCATGAAACAGCAGGCAGGTAGGACCCTGCAGGCAAGGCCTAGACCCAAACCCCACCCTCTTGGGACCCTGCCCTTGTCGTTGAGTCACTGGCCATGGAGCAGATGCGAGGGCGGCTTCTGCCTGCACAGCTGGCTGGGGCTGGGCCTGCCGGCACCTCCTGTGGCTCAGTCCCCATGGGCTCCCTCCCACCCTCTGCGCCTGGCCCCGTGCTGAGGGGTCACACACATTCACTATCTCACTGAGTCCACACGAGCCCCAGGAGGTGGGACTGTTATTCCCATTTCATAGCTGAGGCCACTGAGGCTGGGAGAGGTAAGGGAACTTGTCACACGGCTCCACTGAGAACTGACATTCAACTCACGACCAAATATTTCCCCCTCGGAAGCTCACGCTGCTCCTCGGCCTTCCTTAGGAAAGCTCAGCCCCAGCTCAGACCCAGGAGAACTGGGTCAAAAGCCCCCATCTGCTCCTCCGTCCGGGCCACCAATCCCAAGACTGGCTGGAGGTGTAGCTTGTTTCGGAAGGGCTGGCTGAGGCTGCCTGGAAGCGAGGGATTGAGGTCCGGGTCCTTGCTCAGCCATAACGTGCTGTACTCTCTCTCTGAACCTAGATTTTCTCATTTGCAAAATGAAAAGAACACTCAGACTTTCTTCCCAGGGCTATTGTGGAGACTGGGGGAGATAAGGCATGGGCTTGCTGTGCGCCTCTGTGCCTCTACGGGCCGCCTGGCGTGGCCGTCCCCCCACCACCACGCCCCACTCCGTCTGTGCCCAGCAGCCCCGCAGCCGCCCCTCAGTCCCCCACTGCCTCCCCCCGGGCAAGGAAGGGGCGCCACAGCCCCGGGGCCCAGGGTACCCCCTTCCCTCCCTCCTGGCCCGGCCAAGGAGAGGACAAAGCCAGATGTTCCACAGATGTTGCCAATTGTAAGCAAAACAACAGCACAGAAGCGGCTTCTCCCAGACGGAGACCGGGCTCCATTGCTTGAGGGCCTGCGAGCTCTGAGCGAGAGGCAGGGCCGTGGGGAAGTCAGGCACTTGGTGGGGAAGAGCGCTGAACCAGAGAGGCCTTCTAGGGTAGGGTGTCAGCAGGAGGGACCGGGGAGGGGACAGGAGGCAAAGGGACCAGGGGCCAAGGCAGGGAGGTGGGGCAGGGAGCTCAGAGGAGTAGGGTGACGGTGAGTAGAGCAGGGAGGGGTGAAGCTGGGGAATCTGGGGGTTTCCAGGTGGTCACCTGGGCAGGAGACCTGCAAGGGCCACCACTGACCTGCCCCTCCTTCCCCATCCCCATCCTGGATCCTAGCTGGACGTGGAGGGAACTTTAGAATCCCCAAGGGGCCCACGGGCCCTCCTGAGCTCCTGTCACTGTGGGATGCAAGCAGAAACCCAGGGAGGGACCCCAGCACCAGGCAGCAGTTTGGATGAGATGGTCTCTCCAGGCTGCCACTGCTGGCCCAAGCCAGGCCAAGAGAGCATGCCACTCACAAGGCAGAGGCTGAGGGCACAAGGGACTTGACTCACGCCGCAAGGAGTCCGGCTGCAGTTGGCACAGGCAACGCCGAATCTCCTCCTGCTGGCGTCCAGCCGAGTGGCACCGCTGTGCCCTCTTCCCTCTCCACCCGTCCACACCCTCTTTGCCAGCTGACCCCAACTGCCGCCCGGCCGGGCCAAGAATGGGCAGCGGTATGGGGACAGGCTGTTTCTGACTTACTCCCTGGAATGGGCTGGCTTTGTCCTGCAGCAAAACTATTCCTGGAAGGATGGGATCTGGGTTGGGACTAACGGCTCCCCTCTGCTCTGACTTCGGACAGAGCCCTGGCCTGGACCACTAGACAGTGAGCTTTGCCACTCACCCTGCGACCCTCACGTTTGAAGAGCACATGCCCCGTGCCAGGCGCCGAACTAAACTTGCCGCACGCATGACCTTACTTAGTCATTGCGACTCTGGGGTAGGTGCCAGTACGCACAATTTACAGATGAGAAGACCGAGGCAAAGAGAGGTTACATGGTTTATTCAAAGACGCGAAGCTAGTAGTAAGTGGTGGAGCCAGGGGTTGAGCCCTGGGGTCTTACTCCAAGGCCTTTCACCTCTACACTGTGCTGCTTCCCTTCCCTCCGCCTCAGTCTTCCCATCCGTGGGATGGGATGGAGCAGAGCATAAAGACCTCACAGCCCTGACATCTCACGTTCACCAGCCTGCAATTGCCAGACAGAGACCAAGGAGCCTGCTCCTTCCTCACACGTGAAAGAAAAATGGGGACCAGCCCACACAGCACCGCACAGGTGAGGGGACTGAGGCCTAAAGGGGCTAGGGACATCCCCAAGGTCCTCCAGGGAGCCCAGACAGGGCCCAGTACAGGGGGACCCAGGCACCTTTCCAGTTCTCCAGCTGCTCTGCGCAGCCAAAGTCGCTCCGAGGCCAAGGGACCAGGGTGTGAGTAATGGAAACCAGGCGGTGGGGCCTTCCGAAATGGGAATTCCATCTGCCTGACTTTGTTCTCCTGGACTTCGGTCTCCATGGCAACCTGGGGATTGGAAGGTGGAGGGCCTGGCCCAAGGCTGAATCCCTAGAATGGGGAGAGTGAGTCTCTCTGTGGACCCAGTGGCTCCTCCAAGCAGAAGATGCCACAGAGAGGCCAGGTCAGGCTGGGAATTCCTGGGCTCTGACCCAGTTCTGCCTCTAACCATTTTTGGGGAGACAGGGAGTGGTATTACAGTCCTCTCTGGGCCCCCAGTTTTCCCAAATTTCAGGTCCTCAAATCTCAGGCCTGGAAGAAACCTGGCAGGCACCCTTGTCCAGAATGAAGCGCGTAACTTTGCTCCCTGACCCCTCCCGCCCCAGTGAGGCCCTGGGACGCCACAGTGGGAAAGCCCTTCACAGTTCACAAAGCGAAACGGGGCTCGCCGGAGGTACTCACGCTCTGGTGCCAGGGAAAAGACTGCCAACATGGATCAGCACCTGCTGCATGCCTGGCCCCAGGTTAGGTCCTTTACAGATTGGCTCCCTGGCTCTTCATCCCAGCGCTGAGAAGACAAGAGTATCTTCCCATGTTTGCAGGCACAGAGAGGGGCAGCGACTTGCCAAGGTTGCAGAGCAAATCAACAGCAAAGGTAAGACTCAGGACTGCCTGATTCCAAAGCTTGAGCAGCCTTTGGAGACAGATAAGCCCACACCTGCCTCTGATGCAGTTTGGTAAAAGCTAATCCAGGATGGGGAACAGCTGCCTGGGAATAGAGGGAAGGGGGTTGTCTACTGCCCCGGGCTACTGTTGGCACACAGGAGGTTTCTCCAAAGCAGGCTTCAGGGGTGAGTGGGAGGGGGGATCCCATTTGCACTGGGCGGGAACAGTCAGGTGCAGTCAGGGGCTGTCAGATGGCTCACCTCTCCCCCCGCCCCAGTGAGGCCCCAGGAGCAAGTAGGAGCAAGAACAAGGACACGCTCCACGCCCAGGCCCCAGCCCGAGCCTCCTGCAACCCCAAGGAGGGCTCAGCCCCCAGACTCCCCAGTGGCCTCCAGATTCCACCAGTTCTGATCCTCTCACTGTGCAGGGGGCAAACTGGGGTGGCCTTGCCCAGGAGACCAGCAGGGAGAGGCATAGAGAAGGGTGGCTGCACGCCCCCATGTCCTCTGTGTTTCCAAGTCCCCAGTGGGCAGACCTGACCCCAGGCAGGGAACAGGATCCAGGGAGATGGGGCCCAGCCCGTCCTGCACTAACTCCATCCAACTTCACCTCAGTCAGCCCAGCCAGCCAGTCGCTGCCCCAGCCCATGCCCTGAGCCCAGCCCCTGGACCCAGCCCCTGGACCCTGGGAGCTTGGCCTGGGCCCTCTTCTACCCACTTCCAGAAAAGTGGTCCAGGTTCTCCTCTAAAGCGTGCCTTCAAACCTGGCCTTTCCTAAATTTGCATCTCCTGTTAGGCAGGAAGGGAAACGAAGGCACAGGGGGGAAAGCCACAGAGAGACACTCTTTGAGTCCTGTCTCCTGTCACCTCTCCTCGGAAAGCCTCCATGCACCTGCCATCACCCTGCCTGAGATGCTGGCCCTGTCCACCTCCATCAGCCATCCTTGTTATCACCTGAAAGTTCCATTAGAACCTCAGGGTGTGGCAGGGCAGAGACGTGAAATAACTCCCTGAAGGACACATAGCCAGCTGGTGGCCGAGCGAGGACTCCATCCTGTAGCTGGCAGCGCACAGCGATCAGGCTTAGGCTGACCCCCGTTTCTGCCACCTGCTGGCTATGTGGCCTTGGACAAGTCACTTTACCTGTCTGTGCTGCACTCTCCTCATCTGTGAAATGGGGACAAGCCCAACCTCCCAGGTGTGGGGAGGAGATCAATGACTACTGGAATGAGCGAGGCTGGGGCCTGGCACAGAGGAAGCAGTTAGAGAGCAGCACTCACCAGCGTATCTGGCTCCAGGACAAGGGCAGGTGATGGCAAGGGAGGAGAAGCAGCTGGATCAATATCCCAACGACCAACCCTCCCCGCCCCAGCCCCCTGGGAAAGCTCAAGACCAGGAATACACAGAAAGGGTCAAGAACAATAACACAGGCCTTTTATTTGCTCCAGAACTTGGCTACTGTGTGGTCTGAGGGTGCCATGCTTTCCCGGAGCCCGAGGGACACCCTACCCAGGGGGTACCAGATTTCTGTGTGTGGTCAGACTGCGGTGTCCCCCTGGGCCTCATCAGTCCAGAAGGCACAGCTGCCTGCCACTGGTGCCAGGACCAGCAAATCCCCTGAAACTGAAAAATGATGTCCACCTCTGCAAGGTGGCTTTTCACAAGGCGTTAGTTAAAATATTGCACTTGTAAATTAGGAAAACTGATGAGGCAAGGGTTTCCTATCACAGGACGACGTGCCAAGCATCCAACTACTGTTTAAATAAATAAAACCCAAGGCGAGGGTCTGAGCTGCAAGCCCCAGTAGCCCCCCAGGAGGGCCCCAGAGCCCAGGCCTGGGCCTCCTGCACCATCAGCCAGCTCTTTAAGGAACTTGGTCAACGCGAAGTCTCCGAAGTCTCCACAGCAGGGAGCGGCAGCTCCAGATCCGGCTTAGACGGGCCCCTGACCTGCCGGGGCCCTTGGGCCCCCCTCGTACCGGGACAGCAGGGACCCGACGGGGCCAGTCGTTCTACTCCTCCAGCAGCCTGGGCCTCTCTCGGTCCAGGCCTTGCATCCAAATGTCCATCTGTCTGTCCGGAGACACAGCCTCTGGGGGCTTGCTTGCCCCCTCCGTCACAGGGGGGAGGGAGGCAGGTGGGCAGAGGGCCCAGCCTGCCTGGTGTGAACGCTGAGCTCTACTCCAGTGGCCCCTAGAGTGGGGGACTCATCTTCTTCTGGTTAATAAGGTCTAGGTAGAGGTCAGAGCGGAGAAAGCGAGGGTACGAGTCCTTTTCCATGAGCCCGAAGATGCGCTTCTGTGCCAGGTCGAAGCAGCCCCGTGTGACGCTCTGCAGGTTGTCCTTGGTGTGCTCCCGTGTATACGAGTCCAAGTTTACCTGCCGAGGCAGAGGGTGACACGGTCAGGGCTGCCCATGGTAGGGGTGGGGTGGGGGTGGGGCTGACTCTAGGGGGAGATGCCACAATGGGACCAATCCAGCCTCTCACCTCCAAGCCCCTCTGCCCACATCTTAAGGTTCTCCGGAAGTGGAGGCCTTCAGGCCAATGGATTCAAGGTCCTGAAAACACCACCCCTAGCGTCAGGCTACCTGGGTTCAAATCCCAGCAGTGCCACACCTGGGAGTGTGAATTCAAGCAAATCACTGAAGTGCCCTGAGCCTCAGTTGTCTTATCTACAGGCTAGAAATGCTAGTATATTCCTCAAAGAGGTGTGAGAATGGAGCCAGATTACCCATCTGAAGCACTTTGCACACAGTACCTGGCACACAGTAGGCACTCAATAGATGTTAGCTACTATGATTAGGCTGAGGCTGTCTCCACATTTTTAAAATAAAGATGATATTAAAACCTAGCTCACAGGTTTTTGTGAGGATTAAACACAAGGGTACAGGCACAAAGGGCTCAGCATGTGCCTGGCACACAGCAGTGCCCAGGTGGTGGCCATTTTTATCATTAACCAGGATTCTGTTCTTCCCCTGGCCCTGGCTTGCTTCTTCCACCCTGGGCACACAGTCTCCCCCCTTCCTGAGCCACTGGCTGTCGCCTTGCAGCTGAAGGGCCACTGGGCGGTGGGGGGTGGGGGCCCGAGGCTCTACCTCCTTGCACGCCTGGATCGCGATGTACTCAGCAAAGATCTTCTTGGCTTTGGCTGCCATCTTGGACTGTGACTTGACCTTCTTGAAGTCCTCACAAGCCAGCCAGAACTCCAGGTTCTCCTCACTAAACTCGGTGCGCAGGAAGGCCTGGAACACTGCTAACCCATCTGTGAGCAGAAGCCCAGACCCTGGAGTGAGAGGCAGAGCCGGCCCCGCCTGCCCTTGGGACCATCCAGTGTACCCTCCTGGGGCCTTGAGGATACACGTGCCTGGAGCTTAGTAGGATTGCCAGCTGCCCTGGGATGCGGTCCCAGCCCTGCCATTGCCTCTTTATGAGCCTCGGCCAGGTCTCTCCCCTCTCTATGCCTCAGTGTCCCCATCTGTAAGATGGGGATCATCAGTCCTGTGTCCTGAAGCCCCGGGAGGATCCGATGGGTCCTGCCCAGGAGACGGCAGGCACATTTGGCCCAGTGTGAACCCTCAGTACTTGGAGATGTTTATTGTTTTTCTGGGAATATGGGTCTGAGCACGCAGGTCCCAGGAGCCTCTAGCAGGCAGTGCCAGCTCCCACGGGCAGGGAGGGGCTGGCAGAAGCCAGCTCCAAGGCCAGACCAAGGGCCTCAGCTCAGGCCCAGCCTCTCCCCAGCAGCAAGGACACCTGCCTGGGCGCAGGAGAGAGGGCTGGAGGCCTCTCCAGCACCAGATGCATCCCTGGGTCAGGATGAGGAGGAAGGGAGAGAAGGAGAGCGACAGCACAGGGAGGGGACACGGGCCGGCTGGCCCCCACTTACATTTGTGAAGCAGCAGCTTCTCCAAGGACTCGCCCCACTTGAGGGCTTCCTCTGAGGTGGGCCTGAGGGGTGAGGGAGGAACACAGTGAGGGGCCCGTAAGGCTCGGGGGTGTGGGGGAAGCTGGGGCTGGGCAGCCTTTGTCAGCTGCCCCGGGCCCAGGCTGCAGATGAGCCGGGCTGGGGAGGCCAGGAGGGAGGCCCACTCCCTCTCTCAGGGCCAGTGTCACTTCCATCCCCCACCTCCAGCCTGCCTGGCCTTCCAAGCCAGGGCAGCTGCCCCCTCCATGCGAGCCTCCACCTCCCCAGAGCTGGATCAAGCCAACAAACCCTTTCCCCTTAGCCCCACCACTCAGCCCTGCTCCCCGGGCTGGTGAGTGCCTGAGGGCTGCTGGGGGACCTACTTGAACGACTTCATCATTTTGTCTGCCTTGCTCCCTGGAGGGGCCCCAGGGGACTCGTTGCGCCGTCTGAAGATGCCCAGCTTGTTCTTCATGTCCTTGGCTCTGGGGACAGAAACAGAAAAGGGAGTTGGTCGCCTGGCACACTCGCTGCGGCAAATCCAGGCTGGGGGTGTGGGTTGGGTCGCGGGCACCTACTCCTTCATCGTGTGTCGCCTCTGGAGGTTCCCATTGCGAGTGAGGTACATGCCTCGGAGCATCGCTGTAGGGCCCCCCACCTTGGGGCCCCAGTACAGTCTGCAGGGAGCACCCTTCAGGCTCCCACCCTCACCCCGAGTCCCGGGCACGGGCAGCGGGCAGCAGTGGTGCAGGCTGCAGCTGCACGCTCGCTTGCTGGAATCCTGGCCAGATGACTGGACTCCCAGGCACAAGCCAGGGCTGGGACTCAGACAGGAGGAGCCAGGAAATGGGAGGGACCAGGAGGGGGAGCGGAAAAAAATACTCCTCCTGGCCAACCCTGAGAGGGAGCCGTGAAAGGGGCATGTGTCTGCAAGGGACAGCCTCTGGGGCCGGCTGCCAGCAGGAAGCCAGACCCAGTTATTTGTGACAGGCCTCCCTGTTACCATGGCAGCGGCAGGGGGTGGGGGGGGCGGAGGAACAAGTCAGCAAATTGCTGAGAGGGAAGGAGGGAGCAGGGGAGGCTCTGCCCACCAGGGTGGCAGGACTGGCTATTTTTAGCCAGGAACCATTTTTAGCCACACTGCCGCTGCCTTCCCCCAGGAGGCAGCAGATTTCAGCGCTGGGTAAAGTCGCTGGCAAGAAAGGGGTTAAATACTTCACGCTCACATCCCCAGACCCCAACACTGGGCACCTCCCAGAGAAGAGCTCCTGGCAGCCAACCTCTTGCCCCAGGCCCTGGCACTGGACATATCCACCCACGAGCACACAGCAGGTCCCAGGAGTCTTAGCAGTTTTAAGCTTGAATTACAAATCTGATAAACTTACAAAAACTTCATATGAAAGTTTAATTATTTAATTCTTTGTGTATATTTAGTTTTGTGATTTTTTGAACAATCCATTTTTCATTTTCATTTTTGGTCTCTGTCCTCCTGAAGATGGAAAATGCTGACCGAAACCAAAAATTAAAATAAAAAATGTATGGGGCACCCTGTACAGTTAAGGGACGTGGTGGCGAGTGGAGGTTGAGCCCAGGCTTCGGAGCCAGACAGCCTTGGGTTTAAGTCCCAGCTCCAGCCGTTACCAGATGTGTGCCCTTTGTCAAGTTTCCTAACCTCTCTGCATGTCAAGCCTTCTTGAGTGTCACACAGGAGCCAGCCTGCCAGACCCCAGCCCTACCACCTTCTTGCTCTGTGACCTGGACAAGTAACTTAACCTCTTTGCACTCAGTTTTACTCGCTCGTAAAATAAGGACAAGATAAATAAGAAAAAAGGAAATCTAAAATAAAAGTAATGGTAAAGATGAAATTAGATCATACATCTAATGCACACAGAACAGTGCCTGGCACAATAAATCTTAGCAATTATTTTTATTATTATCCCAGATGCTAAGACTCTATGCCTAAGTTTTTAAGAGTGTGAGCTTCAGGCAATTCAAGAGGCAGCGCCTGCTCTGAAAAGAGGCTGGTGTGGCTGGACAGGGCAGCTCCAGCACCCTGGGTGCCTGCCCTCCACTGCCGTGCACTGCCCCCAACCCCGGGGGGCGCCACCCACAGCAGCTCTGGCGCTGGATGGACCCTCCCGCATCCTACAAACGTGAAGAGAGGTTAGTGGTGCGAAGGACTATTTCTGTTTGTGCATTCCATCCACCTTGCCTAAAAAGTGCGATTGTTCTGCAGAATGAGGGATGTCCACAGCTGCTGCAGAAAACTGCAGCGGTCAGAGAAGCTGGGGCTAGAAAGGGTTTCTAGGGTAGTGGACCCCAGCCAAGGTCAAGGCCGGGGAAGAGGATCTCGGAAGGCAATCGGGAAGGACTCCGGTCCTCCTCCTCCAGGACCAATCCCTGCCCAAGGTGGGTGCTACAGGACCTGGAGGGAAGGGGGCTCCCCTAGGGGTCACCGTGCACCCTGCTGTCTCCCCCTTGACCTCCCCTAGTATCCATGGCCTTGGTCCTGGGAGTACAAGGAGACCCGGGGAGAATCCTCCACATACACTTTTTTAATTGGTACCTCCACAAACATAAGGGGGCCTAGCATGCCAGAAAGGCTTGGAGAGCACGGGACACAGTAGCTGAGCCAGCAGCGCCCCCTCCTGGCAATGCTCAAGACTGTCAGCATTCAAGAGGAGAAAGAGAAACCGCTGAACTGTCAGTTCAGCCCCTTCTTGGGTCATTCATGAGCCCAGAGTGAGCAAAGCATTGTGAAGGTCACTGGGCCACCACTTGGCTCAGAGGCTGGGCTGGGGCCAGGGCAGCCTGGCTGGTTCCGCCTGGTTCACTGTGGCTTCCGGGCACCAAAGCAGCACCTTTCCTCCCTCTACGTGACTACTCAGGACCCTGGTGACCCCAGGTGTTGTTCCCTGGTGTCTGTCTAGGGCTGTACGTGGGACTGGGTGCAGCCCCCTCCCCCCACCTGGACCCTGTAGAGGAGGACAAGTCCTTGGGGAGAAGAGGAAGAGGAATGCAGGGAACCTCCCTGCCCACAAGAGTAAGGGCCATGGATCTCTCCAACATACAGGTTTTTGCTCTTTCTCTTCCGGGAGGCTTCGTCATCATCCCCAACCGCGTCGGCCCCGCTCATCTGTGGAGAAAAGACACACACGATGCAGTCTGCACAGCCCAGGGCTGCTGCCCAAGCAGAGAGCCTCAGGGATCCAATAGCTCCTGCCACCAGCCCTCCCTCCCCCGAAAACCCCGCCCCTCGCACAACAGGTGCCGGAGGGAGACCCCACTACTGGGAACAGCTTGTCCTTGGAGTGTAATTAGCTTGGTAGAGCCTCCAGCCAAAGGGGTCGCTTCCTGGTGCAGCCAGGAACCCAGCTTGCTGGGAAGAAGCCAGAGCGATGGCACTCAGGACAGAGGCTTTGTTGCAGGCAGTGGGACAGGCCAGAAAGCAGGGCTCCAGCCAGGCTTCTGCTGTGTGACTCAGCCAATCGCTGCCCCTCTCTGAGCCTCTGTTCCTTAATTTCTAAAATCAGGATTCATAACAGCTAATTCAGGACTCCAACATCTGAAGGAGACATGGGACTGGTCAGCAGTGTGTAAAGTGAGTCATTACACAGGACTGAGAGCACCTCTCTTGCCTAACAGCTTTCCATGGCTCCCTAGTGCCCTCGGGAGTGTCCCAACTCCATAACGGGTCAGGGTCTACCATCATAGGATTGGGGCAGAAAGTTCCATTTTAACACCAGTTACAAGTCCTTCAGTTGTCTCTCCAGCCTGGTCCCTGCTCCAACAACCTCCTAAACTGCCTTCCAACAAAACAGAGTGTCTTCACCTGCCCTGTCCCCCTCACCCTGGCCTTTGCACATGCTATTCCTCCCATGTGGAAGGCTTTTGTCACCCTCCTACCTCCCTTCCTTCCTAAGACCCAGCTGCAGGCAAGACCTAGACCTCACGGAAGTAGCTTAAATGCCTCCTCCCCTGGAAAGCTCTCCCAGACCCTAGAACAAGGTTGATGTCCCGTTCACCTCTTTTGAGGTCCCCACCACACCCTAAATGTCTTATTCAAAATCTGCCTCCTCTGTCTGCTCAGCTATGAGTTCCCGAGAGCAAGGCCTCTGTCTGCCTGGGCCACCTTCACAGGGTCTGGCATGCGTTAGGAGTTCGATACGTCAAATCTGTCGAATGAATGAATGAATGAAGAGATGCAGAAGCAGACAGGGAAGAGGGGTCTGAAGGCCCCCCTGCCCAGTCCCCCAGAGCCCAGCTGCAGCCCACACCCTGCACCCCACCCCATCTCTTTGTCTTTGCCTGGAATGCCCCCATCTCCTCCTCTCCCCCAGACTGTTCCAGAGTCCCCCATCCCAATCAGGGCCACCCTCTGTCCCCCTTACCCTGCCTCTGCTTGAGCGTCCTCCTCCAGGGGGACCTGGGGCCCCAACAGTGCTACCCCAGAGCAGAAGCCCAGGAAATGCTCTGAGACAGCAGGAAAGCTAAAGCTCAGAACCCATGTCCCCAAACAGGACAGAAGGTCATCAGGTGTGGGTCTCAGCTCTGACTCCTCATGACGCCCAACTCAGTTTTCTCATTTGTAAGATAAAGAAGATAGGCCAAGCTCTAAATGCTGTGCTCTTAATTCTGGAAAGAAAAGTGGCCTTATTTCAGGTATGCCAGCAGGAGAAGCTACAGGCCTCAGTGGAGCACTCACCCTAGGCTGGCCATTTACGGAGTTCATACTATAGGCCAGACCCTGGAATGGGCATAATCCAGATATTATCTCATTAATCCTCACAATAAATCCATAAAGTAAACAGAGGATCAGAGAAGTTAAGTCACTTGCCCAAGGATACCCAGCATTTAAGTGAGAGCTGGAATCTATATCTGAATTCAAGGCCTGTGTTTCTCCACCAGAGGATGCTACTACTCAAATGTAACAACAGGCACATCTTGAATGTTTTCAGTAAAAGACCCAGGGGAAATGCTGCCTCCTTCCTGAGAATGTTACTCCACCAGCGTCGTATACACACGCGTGTGTGCATGCACACAGGGGCACACAACATATGGTGTGTGAATTCAGAACTAGGGTTTGGAGCCAGGCCTGGGTATAAATCCTGCTTCCACCAACTTCGGAGACGTTTCCTAGCCTTTCAGCTTCTGTTTTCTTAGCTATAGCTTAGGGGTGATGACGGCCACCTCACGGGGCTGATGGAAGATTCGCCAGAATGAAGTCTGGGCCTCTATGGCCCAGTCCTGGCACCCAGGGTGCCCTCAGGGTGCCTGGTTGAGCGTTACCGCTGTCACCCAGTGCAGGGCGTACAGGCTATGGTCACGCCTGCCTGGCCAGGCAGTGCCCGAGGCCCCCACCCGTGGGAAAGGGCCCTGGGGCCCAGGGCTTCCTCCCATTCTAACCTTGGCTTCCGCACTTTATCAGCCCCACACAATGGGCCTGGGGACCACTCCCGCAGCCACCCCCAGCCTCTGCACTGCTGGGAAATGGGCTCTTCCTTCCACTGCCGGGAGGGGATTGTCTTCGGCAGGGACCAGCCCAAGCCAAGCAGCCTGACAGAGGGGCTGGGCGGCTCTGGCCCCCCGGAAAGCCGGGGACACTCCAGCACCAAAGGGGAGTCTGTGGGCCAGGAAGAAAATGAGATGGAAAAATGGGACTCCCCAAGTCTGCAGGGAGGCTTTGGCCTTTGGCCTTGGAAGGGGCCAGAGTGGCCCCCAAGACTCCTCCCTCCTGCAGCTGCAGCAAGGCCGCCCCGGGAACCAGCCTGCAAAGGGCCCCTCCGCAGGGATTCTCCCTCTTATCTTCTCCCCACTATCTCCCTACGTGACCCTGCTCTGCTGAAAGGCAAAGGGAGGCCATCCCAGCCCTTCCTTCAGTCGAGGCAGGAATCCTAGGGGCCTGCCCAGCCTCACCCAGCCTCACCCATCCACCTCCAGGGACTGGGAGCTCACTGCCTCTTGGAATAATAACTACAAAACTGTAATTATAGTAGTGATTAAGCGTGTAGATTATAAATTGCCTGGATTTGAATCCTAGCTCAATCACTAGCTAACTGACCTTAGCTTTCTGTGCCTCAGTTTCCTTATTTGTAAAATGAGGGTAATAACTGGCCCTACCTTGTAGGGCCATTGTGAGGATTAAGTCACCACAGGTGACGTGCTCGGCACCGTGGCCAGCACAGGCAGTGCTCAGGAACTCTTAGCTAGTGTGGCCTTTGCTGCTGTTTATCGAGCACCCACTACATGCCAGGCACCGTGCCAGAGTGCTTTACTGTCATTATCTAATTGAATCTTGGCAATAATTCTAAGAGATATGTGCTACTATTTCCCCCAGTTTACAGCGGAGGAAACCGAGGCCCAGAGCAGTGTGGTGACTTGCCTGAGCTGGCACATGGCAGAGACTTTTGAGTCTGGCTCCAGAGCCCACCAGTGACTGAGGGCTCTTCTGTGAGCAGGGCCTTAACTGGTTCCCCTGCCGGTCCTGCTCTGATTTCTGAGGCCACCTGGCCATGCATGGCTGCCCCCTCTGACCCAGCCCAGCCTTGTAGGCCCCATGGAGCTATGGGAAGAGTGGATCTAAACTCTATGTTATTTGTTCACACATAGGAAATAATTCTTCTTCAGGATTTTTTAAAATAGGAGGCTTGAAGGCACCATCACATCTTGGAGCTGGAAGGCATTTTCGGGGTTCCCCTGTCTGACTTCTGGCCTAGGCAGGAGTCTAGTGCAGTGGGGCTGGCACCCTCTGTTGACAGCCTCTGCCAGAGCCAGTGCCCTACAGGAGAGGAAGGAGGCATAGCCGGGGAACGGCCGCACTGAGGTCTGCTCACTGTCAAAGAATGGCCTGTGACCCTGTGCTGAGCCAGACCAGGCTGGGGTGGAATTCAACGACAGCATACGGGGCCCAGACACAGAACTTACTCTCTGGGGCTTCCCTGGCTCCCCAGGGAAAAGGCAGAGGAAGGCCTCTGGATCTGCGCTGTGGGCCTCCAGGGAGCAGCCAGGAGGGTAGCGGTCTGGCAGCAGGGGGCACCATGAGACAACAGTGCGGGTGCCAGCCCCAGCGGTGACTCACTGCATGACCGTGGGGGCCTTCCCCTCCCTGGACCTCAGCCAGCCCATCTGTGAGATGACCACGGCCAAGCAGACCATCTCTAGGATCTGTCTGGTTCTAACACTCCTGCAGTAGAGATTGCTGGTGGGGGGAGGGACAACATCGGGACTGGGTGTCACCCGGCGATAGGCAGCATGCGCCCTGGGCAGCCTCCACTTATCACACAGCAGCATAAATGACCAGCCCAAGGCCACGGCACAGAGCTCTCTGTGTACTGCTACTTTGAATGTTTGGGACAATTCCAGGAAGACTTAGTGTTCCCATTTTGTAAGAGAAAACTTAAGCTCAGAGAAAGAAGCAACTTGGCCAAGGTTTCAGAGCCAGGAAGGAAGAGGCAGAGCTGAGATGTGAACCTCGGTCTGTCTGATTCCACAGCCTGAAGACTTCACCCGTCTCCTCTTCACCTCTTGCCTGGCCTCACTTGGGAATAGTGGCCCGTCAGCACCAGCTGACCCTCCCTGGAGAGCCAGGCCAACGCTGGGAAGATGGAAGCCACAGGGAACCCGCTGCCTCCACTCTGCCCGTCCCCCGCCCCAGCCCCTCCTCAGCGTGAGTGTGCAGGGTGTCCAGTGGAGCCACAGAGGCCTGGACAAGGGTGAGCTCCCACCTTCACTGGCGATGGGCCTTGGGCAAGTTCCTGCCCCTCTCGGCGCCTCAGTTTCCTCATTGGTGAAATAAGTATGATAATAACCCCTCCTCCCTAGGGTTGCTGGGAAGATCAAATATGTGGACACAGGTAAAGTATTTAGGGCAGTGCCTGGCACTCAGCACCCGGTGGGTGCTCCATAAATGGTAACCTGTGCTGAGGAGGAAGAGGAAAAGCAGAGGATAGCAGTAGCAGAAATAGAACCGGCCACTAGTCACAAAGTTCCACCAGGCTTCGAGGTGGGAGTGGCACTCATCCCACAGCAGGCTGGCTGAGGCTAGGGACAAGCATTTTGTCCCAGGCCACAAGCTAGTAGGGATGGAGCTGGACAACGGCCTGGCAAGTGAGAGCCGCATGCAGGGGTGGCCACCACTACGCTGGGGCAGTCTCTAAGGCCCCTGCTAGCCCAGTCACTGAAGCCCAAGAAAGGAAGTGACAGGCCAAAAGAGGGTGGGAGAGAGGACGAGGCCAGTGGGAACTCTGGGCACCCAAAGGAGAAAGCTGAGATAGGAGAAAGCTGGTCCAGGCCTGCGGGACTCCCAGGCTGAAGTATCTGTCCCAAAATAGGAGCTGAGGTCAACCGAGCTAGGGAGCTACATAGATGTGCACACCTGAGTGTGTGTGAATTTTTCTATGCAGAAATATTTTTATTGGAGTAAAGGTGGCAGGGGAGTAGAACTGAAAAGACCTTAGTGGTGGGCTCTTGAGCCACAGCAGCCCTCCAGAGAGGAGTGGCCAGGCCTGATCTGAGTAAGCCGGAGCCTCGCCTTGGTAAGAGAGTTCCAGACGCTCTCCTGTAGCAGCTGCATCAAGAAATGACCTGAGATGATGACACTCAAACTTTCATGAGATCATGATCTCTGGGGGGCTTGTTAAAAATGCAGGGTCTGGGCAACACCCCTGGAAATTCTATTCCAGAGTTCTAGGGCTGGGGGCTGGGAATATGTTAATCGCCTCCCCCAGGTGACTCTGGAGCCCCACAGAGGAAGTCTGAGAACCACACAGGCTTACAGATAAGGAAACTGCGATCCAGTCCCAATTCCTTTGGGATTTAGTCCCTATTCCTGGGCCAAAGTTTAAGGACCTCTTTTGGAGGGCCGTAGTCTACCCTTCCAGCCTGACCCCCTTTCAGCAGAAGGTGACTCCCCAAATGCTAAGTTTGTCATACTGCTAGGGGCTAAGAAGCTAAGCAAGCCTCTGAGGCTATTTATGTCACAACCTGGTGAGGAAGCATGCTGGGATCCATTAGTGATGTCCGCCACAGTGTTTGGAGGAGGAATGGCAGCATGCGTGTCATGTGTTTACCATCCCTGCCCTTTAGGAATTCCCTGTTCTAGCCAAAGAATGCCTGCCTCATCCTCTCTGTTTATGCTAAACTTGCTCAACCTTCAGGCTAACCTGAGCAGCATCTTTCTCCAGCCTTCCCTGATGGCCCTGGGCCCTGGGGTCTCTCCTCCTGAGCTTCCAGATCTCTGAGGGCCACTGCACTCCACGGGCACCGACCACCCAGCCACCTGGCCTCACAACAGTTGTTATACCAACACCCATATTGGCTGCGGTACTTCAAGAGGAGTGGAACCAGTGTTCCCCGAAGGCCTGAGCTATGTGGCTAATATTGTCAGGCACCGGGCTCTTCTGGTTCATCCTCAACCGCCCTGGGACACGAGTGCTATAAACCCTTACTTTTCAGAGAAGGAAACCAAGTCTCCCAGGAACTGAGTGATTCAACCAAGGCCACACAGTGAGTAAGAAACAGAGCCGGACTCAAGCTGGATTGTGGGCTTCAAGGCCACGGCGCAGTCTGTTCACTGTTAGGCCACATTCGAGGCCCACACAGGTAAATCATTTCTCACAGGCTGAGATCAGCCTCACACATTTCTGTAGCCCCGGCTGTGGCACAGAGCACAGGGCCTGGCACCCAGCAGAATATCAATAAACACTCATTTATCTATTTATAAATATTTGCAAAAGGCAAATAACATGGTGGTTAAGAGTGTTAGCCCTGGTTCCAGATTCTAATTCTGGCTCAGACATTTATGGGACAAGTTAGATAAACCTCTCTGTGCCTCGGCTTCCTAATCTGTAAAATGGGCACAAAATCCTACCCACTTCATAGGGCTGTTGCAAGAATGAATGAGTGAATGTAAATTGCTTAGAATAATGCTAGCACAGCATACATAAGCATTGTCACTGCTGCTGTTGGCTGATGGCGAGGCCTGGACCATATCTGAATCTTAACTCTATTTTTCTAGCTACTATCTCAGTGCTTTTAAATCCCAATATGCAATGGCGTGGGCTGGGCCACACCTGCTCTGCTTTCTGGGGAGACCAGCAGAACAACAAAGCTGTCAGAACACAGCATCTGGAGTCCTCAGGTCATGAGTTTAAGTCCAGGCTCTATGTTCTTGGTCCCCCTGTGCCTCAGTTTTATCTTCTGTCAAAGGGTAGAAGGTTCACTGGGAGGCTTACCAAAGAGCAGGGATGGGACAGGGTGACAGCTCGTTCCTTACAGTCCATAGGCCTGCCCTCCCCCATCACATGCAACCTGCCCTCCCACCCCCTCAGCCTCTCACCTTCCTGTGTCCTGTGAAGAAGAGGGAAAGGTGGTGCATGGAGCCGCCATTGCGGCCCAGTTCTTTCTTGAGGGTGCGGGGCGAAGGCATGGCCCAGGCAGAGGCCGCGCCCTCGCCGTCAGAGCAGTGCAGGGTGGTATCAGAGGCGAAGCACGGCCCACGGGCCTCCTGCAGCAAGCTGCCCTCGCTGTGCGTCCGGCGCCGCAGCGAATTCTGCACACGCAGCGAGAGGCCGCCCTCGGCACCCTGGCCCGTCTCGATCATGCTGCTGCGCTTGGCCTCGCTGCGCTCTCCGTAGTTGTCATCACTTGTGTCCTCATCCTCCTCCTCATCCCCGTCCTCAGCATCTTCTGCCTCCTCCTCATCTCCCGAGCTGCCCTCCTCTGCCCCTTCCTTCTGGCTGTAGGCACTGTCCAGCCGCACCTCGGGGATCACAAAAGTTGGCCTGGAGGCCGCAGTTGGGTCCTTGGTGGCTGCTGGTGGGTCCCTAGAGCTCACAGTCTCCTCAGTAAGGGCCTTGGCTGGCAGGACCGTCTGGCTGGGAAGCAGATCTTGACAGGGCGGGTCCTGGGCAGGGGGTCCCTGGGTGGCAGGGAGGTCTTTGCTACATAGGGGGTCCTGGTGAAGAGGGGGTTCTTGACTAGCAGGAAGGTCCTGGCAGGGTGGGAGGTCTTGGGCTGGAGAGGGTTCCTGGCATGCAGGGGAGCTCTTGCTTGGCACGGCTTCTTGACCTGGAGGGAGTTCTTTGCTGGTAGCTGAGTCTTTGCTGGACAGTGGTTCTTGGCCAGGAGTCAGTTCCTGCCCAGAAGAGGAGTCTTTGTTGGGTAGAAGGTCTTGTCCTGGAGGAAGCCCCTGGCCAGGAGAGGGGTCCTTGCTGGGTGGGGGGTCCTCAGCACCGGGCCCCTTCCCTTCCTCCAAGGGCATCACCCTCTTCTCATCCGCTTCTGTCTCAAACATCTGGGAAACAGAAAGAAAACCAGAGATGCTCAGAAGAGGAGGCTACAAGATGCCGGACACCACGCTCGAGCCAGCGTCACAGAGGCTGGTACAAAATCAGGCAGGGGCCTGAATCTTGCCCTCCCACATCTGAAAACCCCCTCTGGCTGACCTGTGGAAGGGTCTCACCCTTGTCTCCTTGCTTGAACTTCCTGCTCCTTCAAAAACCCAGCTGGTCATTTGCGGGAGATGAGGGAGAGGTAACGACCATCTTTGTGGCTCCTGTTAGAGGTCAGGTACCATGCCAGCTTGAGCTCCCTCTCTTACATGGCCTTCCCGACAGCCCCAGAAGGGAAGTGTCACTGTCCCCAGCTTACAGAAAGGGAGAGAGGGGTGGAGCTGCCTCTGTGAGTAAGGAAGCAGCCAGGCAGTCTCTGCCTCCATGGACCAGAACCAAGCCAAGCCCCCAAGCCAGAGCAGTCTCTGAATCCAGCTACAGGGTCTCTTCTCCCTCACTCAAAGTCTTAAAAAGTTCCTAGTGAGTCATTCAAACAAGAATGTGCTCCGAGTGTTTAAGTATCTTTGAAACTAGTAAACTGGAATGAAACTGGAACTTTAAAACATTGCCCACACCTGCACTGACCAGATGTCACAGACACACAGAACCTCCCTGGGGGATCACCCACCCAGTGATTTTTAAACTGCTTGGAGAAACCTCCGGGATTCCTTTAAAAAAAAAAAAAAGGCCAAGCATTTCCTGCCTTACACACAGCCCTCAGAACCCTCAAGTTTTTGTTGCATTCTGACAGATTTCATTTGCAAAGGGAAAAACAGTTCCCTTGGTGACAGTCTGAAAGGCAACGATCTCACAAGAAGATTGGGGCCCAGAGAACATCAGGAATGTGCCACAGCCACACAGGGGAAGCAGGGCTCAGGCCTGGGGGCGGGGGCGGGGGTGCTCTCTCACCCAAGGACTTAGACTGCTGGAGCTAGAACTCTTCAGAGTCCAGGTTTTGTACTTCAAGAAGCCATAGCCACACAGAACTAAAACAGAGAAAACCCTCACACATACCTGGGAACTGTACAGATGCATGGGAATGTGTGTACACGTGCGCGTGCATGCACACACACACAGGTGGAGAATTTCATGGGTAAGTACTCCCAGAACATGGGTTAAGAACTCTTGTTGTAGAGACCATTAATGTCCATTCAGTGGATGAGAAAACTGAGTGCAAAGAGCTTATCCACTGTTGCACAGCTGCTCCGACACCAAAAGAGGCCATGCCTATGCTGAGGAGTCTTTGGCGCCCTGGGCCGTCTGCAATGGTGAAGGCCCACAGCTGGGAGTAAGTGACCAGCTGTGGCTTAGGATGCAGCTGCAGGATGTTGCACACACGTGTCACACTGGCATTTGGGCGCACCAGAGCGGATGTGAAAGCACGGTGTGGGTTAGAGCCCCTGTCTGGGAGCGTGAAAGTGAAAGCGGAGCCCTGCGGAGTGGAGAGGATGACTGGGTGGTGGGGGGTCCCAGTGGACTCCAGGATGATCTGGCCAGGGTCAGGGAGGGCACGCCCCGAGCTCTGGTTCCCAGGCCAAAGACAGGTGCCCACTGACCCTGTGGCCTTCTTGCCCTGGAAATCCTGCTTGTAGCTGGGAGGTGACTCCACCCAGGGACCCCCTCAGTCCTCACAGCCTCAGACTCTGAAACATCAGCAATCCTAAATCCCCACTGCATAGACAGGAAGGCTGAGGCCCAGGGAGGGATGGGGGCCAGCCTAGAGTCACACAGAGGGGTCAGGAAGAGTTAGCTACTAACCTTCTGGGGCTCAAGGTCTCCACCTGTGAAATGGGATAACTAATGTGCCCAAGTGACAAACCAGGAGCACATATTATAGAAAGTATGAAGCTCTTAAAGGAGATGATGATGGTGGTGGTAGTTGTAGTGATTTTAAAAACGGATCTATGTCAGAAGTGAAACCTTGGGTCCATCATACCAAAGTAAAGAGGTCTCACCCCCAGTGGAGGGGCTAGCCTTTAGGTGATCTAAAGTATCTGTTTGAGAAAAAAAAATGAAAATGTTGATATTTTCTAACATATTTTGGTTCTGTCTATAGGATAGAGGGACAACTCCTCAGTGAAGATTTCCCGGGGCTATCGCCTCTTCTGTTGATCTGTCTTGCTGCTGGGTGCGTTCTCCTAAACCTCGTTTGGTGCAAGTATTTCTGTACATGATTTCTGAATTGGCAGAAGCTGGTCTCTCGGATCACCTACAGGTACAACTAATGGCTCACTCAGGGATCCCATGCTTCCTTTCTAACCCAGCCCTGTATCGGACATTGTGTGCAAGGCGACAGTCCATTTCACCTCGTCAATCCTCACGGTTGTAGTTATTGCTCATGCCCTTTAATTCACCTGATAATCTATACTTTCTGTCTAAAACATTGCTCCAATTCAGCAGGAAATAGCTCGATGACTACGTCACCCCCCAGCCCATAGATACGGAAGGGAAAAGTGACAGTGGGGAATATGTAACAGGGAGAATGGCCTGAAAAAGGGTAAAAATGTTTTCTGTCTCTTTAAAACCCCTTTACCCTTTCTGAGAAATAAACCTATATCCCTGTCTTAAAAAAATAAAAATAAAATAATAGAATAAAATAAAATAAAAATGGATCTGAGGGAAATTCTGAAGTTAAGGACCACAAACAGTAGCATGTCTTTCCCATGTATCCCTAGAAGCAAACCCTGCCAAATGCCCAGGGTCGAAATTGGCAATCATGATGCCAAGCCCCCCGGTCCAGAGCCCATCTGGAAGCTACGGGCTGTGCTTCAGCCCCAGTTCCCAGGCAGAAAGAGCCTCCACTGAACAGATAGGAAGACTGAGGACCCAGCCTGGACGGTGGCTTAGTGACTGGCCCAGAGCCACGCTGCACCAATCAGGGGCCACACTGGGACTAGAGCCCAGGCCTTTTAACTCTGCATCCCAAGCCCACTTCAGATCTCAGTCCCCACGAACAGCCGGGTCTCCAGCCCATTGCCCCTACTCCAGGGAGCAGTCTTCATCAGGAAACCCACACTGCCCCACAGCCAGTTCCCTAGCACCTCACATCCGTATGACCCTCCCCAACAGCCAGGCCTCCCCCAGCCCCGGCCACCTGCCTCTGATGGTCCTTGGGGAAAGACGGAAGCAGCATCCGGGTGGCCTCAGGGCCTGGCACACAGTGGCACTGAGAGGGGAGCAGACCGCATTTCCCCTTTCCTGGGTGCTAGGGGGCGGGGCCCAGGCCTGTCCCAGCGGTGACTGTCAGCCTGAGCCCGCCCACCCCTCGGGGAAAGTGCAGCAACAAACCCAAAACCAGAAATGCAAGTCAGCCTGCCTCTGCCAACCCTGCTATAAACCCAGGCCAAACCAAACAAAGCCGGCAGGGGAAGTGCGGCTCCGGCAGGGGTGCCTGTCCCCAGAGGGCCCCTGCCCAGAGGGATTGGCCAAGAAACCACCCAGGACTTTAGGGCTCTCAGGGCGCCCAGCAGTTATGTTTCAGATGCCCGAGTCAGGCTTTGATTCTGATCCCAGTGGGGCCACTTTCTAGCTGTGTGACTCCAGCCAAGCCTCCCAACCCCTTGAGCCCGATTCCTCAAGTAGAGCAGAGCCCATGATGGCACGCTGCACTCACAGGACTCCCGCGAGTCTCCTCACAGCCCTGGCCAGGAAGAGCATCGATACAATAAGAGCTATCAGTAGTCTCATCTTATTTTAGAGATGGGGAAACTGAGGCTCCAGAGGGTAAGGGAATAACCCAAGAAACGAGGAGCTGATGCAGGATTAGAACTTGTGTCTCCTGTCCAAGGTCTCTCTCTATTTCCTGGGACCCTTACACACAAGTGGTTGGAGACTTCAGGGGGATCTGGGTGTAGGGGAAGAGGCCAGGAACACTACCTGAGGACCCTCACCTGGGCCCACCCCACACCAAACACCAAGCAGGCCCAGAGCTCGTGGGCAGGCTTGCGTAAGCAGTGACCATGTGCAGGTTTGGTCAGGCCAGTGTTCCTGGGACAGCTGGGGTGGGAGGTGGCTTGAGGAGGGCTCTGGAGCAAGTACAGGAAACCTGTGGCACCCAGGGTGGGAGGTGGCAGGTATAGGAGAGATCAGGGAGGGAAAGGAGACGTAGGTGAGGGCCAGATCTCAGAATGGAATGGAGTGCCTGGGATTGCCCGGGAGCAATGGAGTGACACCGGCGAGCTGTGACACATCAAACCCACCGTGGACGGTGCAGGCATGATGGTGCGGGCAGGGGAGGACTGGGGCATGCGTGCATTCACGCATTCATTCATTCTCCAGGCACTGAGGAGGGTACTGAGAGGACAGCAGGGAATAAGTCGGACACAATCTCTGCCCTCAGTTAATTCAGAAAAAACAGGTGAGACAGCTGGTCTTAAGGAGTGTGGTGAGTGCTCTGATGGAGGAAGTGCAGGCAGCTGGGGACACCCAGTTAGGCAACCAGCTCGGGTGACAAGAATCCAGCCAGAGCTCCCCAGAGAGACCAGCCTGCTCACCCAGGGCCTTGGGTCCAGAATGCTGGGTGCCACTGCCCCACCTTCCCGAGGGGGGTTGGTGTCTCTCCCATCCAATGCTTCTTTGGCTTCACTGGGCCAGGGCTAATTCTGCCCATGTCTCACCTGGTAGAAGCACACATGAAATGGACCAGGCCCTCTAAGTGGAGCCAACTGCTTAGGATCTAATCAAATCCTCTGCCAAATCCAATCTTGAGCTCACCAGGCTGGGGAAGGAGGGCAGCTATGACACCAGGAGCTCCCGCTCACTCCAGCTGTGGTTCCTGGGCCCCAGACCCCCACCAGCTGTGGGGTTTGGGGTGGTAGTGGGCTACTGGAAGTGACTTGTCCAACATCACACAGCTACTAACTGCAGGGACGGGTCTACTGACCCAGAGGCAACCTGCAACCCTCCTCCGATGA
Source organism: Lepilemur ruficaudatus (assembly GCA_963574885.1). NCBI lineage: Eukaryota > Metazoa > Chordata > Mammalia > Primates > Lepilemuridae > Lepilemur > Lepilemur ruficaudatus. The sequence continues at coordinate 75,270 of CAUYRT010067795.1, read as the reverse complement.
CTCATCATGTCCACCGCAGATGCCAGGCTCAGCATCTGCCCTCAAAAACCACTTCCTGCACTGGGGGGCGGGGGGAGCTGGGGTTTGCCTCTGTCCCAGGGTGGCCCTTACGAAGCCAGGATTTTACAGAAAGAGCACTGGAAGTCAATCCAGAAGACCTGGGCTGGAATCCTCATTCCGTCATTTGCTAGCTTTGTGATCCCAGGCTACCACCCCTGCAAGCCCAGTTTTCTCTGCCATGAAAGGGGGCGAGGATGCCACCTGCCTCCTGTTCCAGAGAGCTATAGGGACCAAGTCTGAGAAAGGACAGGAAAGGGCTCTGTGAACTGCTAAGTTATTTGAGGAAGGGAACAGCTCTTAGAATTCCTGCCCAGCGCTGGACCTCCGGGCTTGATTTTCGGGAAGGACCATTCCTGTGAGTTTGGCACGCTCTGGGTTCCCAGCTCCAATCCCTGGCTGCATGCTGCTCGGGAACCGCGGCTGCTCAGCAAACACTGAGCTCCCCCGGCCCAGCCGCGGTCCAGCTCCTACAAGTCTGGCTTCTTGACACCCAGAGGCTGGAGCCCGGTGATGCCTCTGCCACCAGCCCAGAGACCCTCCAGGCCATTCTCTGCCCCTAGCCCGTCCCAACACAACAGATTTGGCAAAGCCCAGGAGGTTGGAGGCAGCACTTACAGTGGTTAGAGCTTCCAATACTGGTCCCCGCTTCACACTTACTGGCTGGGTGACCTGGGGCTCAATCTCTCTGTGCCTCAGTTTCCTTAGCCACAACATGGGATTAATAATCCTCCTCACAGTGTTGTTAAAGCAATACATGAGCTAATAACATCCAGAGCTCAGCACCATGCTGGCACACATAGCACTCAATGAAGGGTAGCCTCCTCCACCCCATACAGCTTGGCTTTGACGTCTTCCTCCCTGGATTTCCACCCCTTCTCCACTCCCTCACTGGCCTCTCTGTCTGTCCATCAGGACCTGTCCCAGGCCCCCGTCACCTCAGTCCTGCATGCTCCCTCGTGCACCCACCCACTCCTCAGGCTACAATCGCCCTCTGCACCTTCCGGCCACTGATGACTCCCAGTCCTCACTGCCAGCCCAGACCCCACTCCTGAGTCTAGGCGCCATAGACAAGCATTCACCAAATCCTCACGGAACAGTTCTGCACTCAAACTGTTCTAGGCTCTGTGCATACAGCAGGGAATAAGAAAGACATGATCCCTGTCCTCGTGGAGCTTGCAGGCTAGAGAGGAAGGACAGACGTTAACCAAGAAGTCACCCACATCAACAGAAGATAAATACGAACTGTGATCTGCCTGGGAGACAGAATAAAGGGGAGTGTCAGGAAAGGTCGCCCTGGGGAATGACCAAGACTGAAACCTGCTCAAGGGACAGGGAGGGGCTCACTGGGGGAGGAAGCAGCACATGCAAAGGCCCGAGCCAGGAAGGGGCTTAGCCCACTGCTGGAACAGAGAGGATACCTGTGTGGCCACCGCCCAGGGCCCGGGTTGGAGACCACCTTCCGGACATCCCGTCAGCACTCTCAGCCCAGGAAGGCCCAGACTGGATACGTGATCTTCCCCCAGGCCCATTCCTCCTCTCGGGGTCCCTGTATCAGTGATGCCACCGCCAGTCGCCCAAACCAGGGAGCTGGATGTCATTCTCTCCTCCTTCCCCCCCCCCCATGATCAATCCTCTAATCCTCCCAACTGTCACTTATTAAATCTCAAGAATCTTTCCACTAGGGAGGCTGTGTGTGTGGGGACGAAGTATATGGGAACTCTCTGTGCTTGACGCTTAGTTTCTAAAACTACTCTACAAAATAAAATTGACCAATTTGTTTTAAAAAAGAATCTTTCCTCTCTCTCCATGTCCACTACCACCACCTCCCTCCAGACCATAGTCACCCCCAGTCATGATGCCCGCCTCCCACTGGAAGTCCAGACCCCTCAGGTCATCCTCTGTGCTACGCCAGGGAGCCTTCTAAATGCAACTCTGAACTTGCCACCATTCTGCTTGAAACTTTGATGCAACTCCCCAGTATCTCTCAGATAAAGTCCAAATTCTGTAGCCCTGGAAGACCTTGGGCTCTGTCTCTTTGTCTCCCTCTAGCCTCATCTCTGACCACTCCCCACCTTAAGTGTTTGGTAGATGAGTGAATGAATGAATGAGCAACCCAGTGAACTTCACAGGACCATGTAGACTCTTACTACTTAAAGTGCAAAATTGGCCTGTGAACTCGCAGCAGCACCCAGGAGCTTATGTGAAATATGGACTCAGCTGCAATTGGCAGCTGCCCAGCAGAATCTGCATTTCAACAAGCTCTCAACTGATTCATTTGCATATTAAAGTTTGAAAAACACCAAGCTGGACTGTTGGTTCTCAACAGAGAGGTACACTTTAGAATCACCTGTGAAGTGTATAGGTATTTTTAAAATACCTATATCTGGGCCCAAACCTAGACCTACTGGCTCAGACATCCTATGAGTAGGGCCCAGGCATTTTCACTTCTTTGTAATTCCCCAGATAATTCTTATCAGGTAATGGATGAGGCAACTGAAGCCCACAGAAGGGAGGGCATAGGCCCAAGGTCATACAACAGAATCAGGACTAGAATCCAGCCCAGAACCTCACCTGGGACCAGTTCCAACACACAGCACTCCCTCCATCATGGGAAGCCAGCACAGAAGAGACACGACCTCAGTGCAAGGTGGGGAGCCCGCTGGAGGCAGCTCCCCATTCACGTTCTCTACAACGGAGGCCCAAGTGCAGGAGGAGAGAGGGGGAAAGGAGGAATCTGACCAGACCGAAACTTTTCTATCTCTAAAGAATCCCACTACTCCTCACGGCTCTGTCAGAGGCTCGGGAGGGCAACACGCCATAGCAGCGAGCATACCCATCGTACTGAAAGCAAGACTGAGGCACAGAGAAGTAGCTCATCCCAGTTCAGAAACTCAGAAAAGTTTCTGAGTTGGCAAAGCCAACACTCAGAGAAGGGGAATCCCTGAAGAGTAAGAAGACAGGAGGGCCCTCTTAGCAACCTTCCTTACTCTTGGCATCGTCACCTGACCAAGCCAGAAGGACATCGTGCCCTTTGCAGACTGCTGGAGATCCCTGCCTATCAGCCTGGATGCCCAGCTTCTCACTGGGCGGGGAGGCAGCTCCCAAGGTCTAGGTCCCTGCACTGCACTACCCCATCACTGCCTCACCAGGCCCCTTCTCCCAGGGTCTCAGACGCCACTGCTTAAATGGGGGTGGCGGAGAGACTTGAAGCCTCTGCCCCCACCCACAGCCCCAAAGACCCCTTCTACTGCTCCAGCTCTCTTTTCTGAAAGGCAGGGAGGCAAGAACTGGGGGGTTCTGGCCTCTTCCTGTGTTCATGGGGACTGATGCTTTGTCAGAGGGCGAGCGCCTGGCCCCCTGGGCCTCTTCTGCCCCACCCCTGGGTGCTCTGTTCAGGAACCAGTTCACCATGGGCTCCACCCCTACCTGGCACTCTGCTTCTCTGCCAGCTCCACGTGTGTTCACGTGTGTGTTCACACATGTGTGTGTGCCTGTGCTGTCTCATTTCCCTAATATCTCTACCTCCTCAAGTCCTCTTCTCACCCATCCCCATGAGGCCGGGTTTAATGCTGCCTTGGACAGGGTTCACCCCATTGCCAGGGCTAGAGTGCAGTGGTAATGTCATCATAGCTCACCGCAACCTCAAACTCCTGGTCTCAAGAGATCCTCCTGCCTCAGCCTCCCTAGTAGCTGGGACTATAGGCATCTACTGTCATGCCTGGCTAATTTTTTTTTATTTTTATAGAGATGGGGTCTTGCTATTGCCCAGGTTGGTCTCGAACTCCTGGCCTTAAGCAATCCTCCCACCTTGGCCTCCCAGTGCTAGGATTACAATCATGAGGCACCACACCCACCTGATCTTTTCAATAAATTGGATATTTACCCAGAAAAATGAGTTTGACCTCTACATCAAACCATGCATAAAAATCTATTTCAAATGGATTTTAGATCTAAATATAAAACAATACAACTTCTAGAAGATAACAAAAGAATATATTCATAACCCTGTAATAAGCAAAGAAACAGGACCCAACAAGCAGTCTAAGAAAAAGAAAAAGATTGACAAATTGGACTGCATTAAAATTAAGAACTTATGTTCTTCAAATATACCCTTAAAAGGGTGAAAAGGCAAGTCCCACAGTGGGAAGAAATATTTGGAATGTATATATCCAACAATGAACCCATATCCAGAATATTTTTTAAGTTCCCACAAATCAATCAGAAAAAAAAACAATCCAACAGAAAAATGGGAGAAAGACTTGAACAGGCACTTTGCAAAAGAGGTTATCCAAATGGCTAATCAACATATGAAAAGATACCCAACCTCATTAGTCATCAAGGAAATGCAAATTAAAACCACAATTAGATAGCACAATATCTAATACCAATAATGTTGGTAAGGATGTGTAATAACAGGCTGTCTCATATACAACTTGCAGGAGAATGTATTGGTGTCACACTTTGGAAAATTATACTGTTATATGTACCAAAGCTAATTATATACAACTCTATGACTCAGCAATTGCAAACCTTAGGCATTTGCCCAACATATATAGTGCATCAAAAGACATGTACAAGAATATTCACAGCAGCACTATTCATTATGGCCTCCAACTGGAAACAACCCAAACATTCATCAACAGTAGAATGGGTAAACTATGGCATTTTCACACAATGAAATGCCACAGAGCAATGAGAATGAACGAAATAAAACTTGATGCAATAAAATTGATGAATCTTATCCTCAAAATGCGGATGGAAAGAAGTCAGCGTAAAGGAATACATACTCAATGATTCCATCACACAAAGTTCAAAGATAGGCATCACTAATCAATGACAGAAGTCAAGGACAGCGGTCACCTTTGAGACCATAGTGACTGAAAGGGGGTGCATGGGGGAGGTGGGGTTCCTGGGGTACTGGAATGTTCTATTTCTTGACCTGGATGGGGGCTACATGGGTATGTTCACTTCGTGAAAATTTATTGGCTGCATACTTTTAATCTTTCTGTAAGTGTCCTATATGTCACTTTAAAAGTTTATTTTAAAAACAAAGACCGTCATCCCAGTGTCTCCTCCTCTGCTCCCTGAGCGGAGGCAGTGGCTCTTTCCTCTGTGAGCTCCTTGACTTTTGTACACATCTCTGATTGCACATTCCAACTGCTTCCCCGCTGTACAAAGGCTGCTGTACCGCCCCGTTTGCTGAATGCCTCCTCTGTGTCAGACCCGTGCCAAGCATCTCAACTACATCACTGAATTTCTATGCGAGAAGGAGCTAGTGGCACTCCCACTGTTAGCACAACCTGGAGTCAATAGGCACGAAGCATGTCTAAGTGCCTTACAAGTATCATCTCATTTAATCAGATGAGGTTGAACCACCGCCTGAGGAAATGGAGGCAGGAGAGGCTTGGTGTCTTGCCCAAGGGCATACAACGGTAAGGTAGGAGAGAGCCTGCTCCCAAGTTCAGAACCCACATTCCCAATCAACACACTGGATGGCCTCTCTTGATAAAGAGGAGCATGTGGTTGGACCCACAAAGGCAATATCTATGGCCAGGAAGGAATCGCGTCTACACCTCAGAGGGGTGGACAGACTGGGACAGAGGCCTGCTCCTTCAATGTGCAAGTATCTGTGCAACCAGATCCAGCCTCACCTCTTGCAGGAAGATTTGCTGAGGCTCCCAGGCTGGGTTGGATGTTTCCCCTGGGGCTCCCACAGCTTCCAGTGCCTCGCCATGAAAGCCATGTTGTTACTATCCATTACCTGCCCATCCCTGGCACTAGATTAGAGATTGGAACTTTTAGATCTACATCTCCAGTAACTGGCAAGTGCATGGTGCACAGTAGGTGCTCAACACACATGGAAGGAAGAAAGCAAGGTTGGGGGAGGCAGAGAGGACAGTATAAAGCTGCTATTTGGATCAACTGGGAGCTCCATGAATCGAGGTCTGAGAGGTGAAGGTTTCCGGTTCTGGCTGGGCATCGATTACGACCCTTGCCCTGCAGGGTGCAGAGCCACGCCACCTCCATTCCATGATCTTCCTCTTGGCTGCCTCCAGCCTTCCCTCAAGGTTCCCACCAGCCATCTGGTCCCCGGAGGCTCTGCCAAGACCTTTCTCCATCTCTCTCCTTGTTCCATCACCCCATCTCCCTGCCTTGAGTACCCAAGGTTCTGCTATTTGCCCGAGGCTAACCCCACCAAGAGGTAGGTACTGAGGACACCACAGAGGGCCCTGGCTTTGTGGTAAAAAGCATGTCTACTTCCAAATAACTTCTTGCATGCCCCCTTTCTAAGTTGGGAGCTGCCGACAGTTCTCCAGCAGCAGCCTGAGCCACAGTGCCAGGTATAAGTAGGCTCGTCCATGGATGGCAGAGAGAGGGGAGAAGCCTGGGGCCATCTGGAGCAGAGGGCACACTTGGCAGCTATCCATACATCTGGAGTGATGGCCTACGCCTGTTGCCAGAAGGAAGAGGTATCTTGGGACACTCTCTCCTCTCCTCTATGCCTGGAAACTCTGGTATCCCAAGTGGCTCGTGGCCTCAGCACTCCACCCCCATCCTGCCCCCACCCCCACCCCATCCTGGAAGCCAGGGTACAGCTGGTTGTGCAGGGGAAGGCGGTGGCTCCCTGGGGCTGAGCCTAGCCGGCCTGCTGTGAGTGGCTCCAGCTTCTCCGGGCTTAAGGGGCTGAGCCATAAGCAGCCTTGTTTATCCCTGGGAGGAATGACGGTTTTCCCTGAGCAATGACATCTTGGAAACCGCCTGGCTCCACAAACAACAACAAACCTCCCAGCTTCAGCCTGGGCTGCAGCTTGCATGAGAAGCTTCTGCCCAGAAGCGTCCAAGACACAGGTTGGGGGATGCTTTCCTGCTCAGCCAGACTATGGCTTTGACTACTGACTCTTGGAACCCAGGAAGAGGAGACGGTCTACAGAAAATCAGAGAATTGGATGTTTGGAAGGGGTCTGGCAATACCTGGTCCAGTCCCAAATGGGAAACTGAGCCAAAGAAAGAGGCATATTTGCCTGAGATCATCAGTGAGCAGGGACTAGAAGGTACTTCAGTTTCTAGCCTATTGACCAAGGGTTTTCCCTATCGTACATGCTGCCTTTACAGAGGATAGCAGTATTCCAGTCAGTAAGCCCAAAGGTCCAAAAAGGGACATGTCACTGGTGAGTCCAAAGACAAGGAAGCCCCAAGATGAAACTCAGGTGCTCTGAGACATCCATTTGGTGCAGTGGAGAGAGACCTGGGGAACCAGAGACCTGAGTTCTCATCTCTGCCTTGCTGTTGAGTCTCATGTAACCTCAGACAAGTGCTTCCTCTCCTGCCTCCATCCCCTATCCAGAAGGCAAACAGACTATGTCATCTCCAGAGCCTTGGGAGACCAAATGGAAAGCAGCTCTCACGTCCCCAGCTGGAGACAGGCACTCCCTCCTCAGCTGTGCCTCTTTGGAGGAAGCTACGAAGACCACTGGCTGAGAATCAACCCCCCAGATCCACCCTGGTTGCCACCATCCCAAGATGCTCCAGGGACCTAAACTCCAAGGCCTGTTGTCTGTGCAAAGGACCATGAGCATGTCATCTGAACCAGCCAGGGCTCTTCTCTCCACCCGCCATGGCCCAGGCTACGGTGTGGATACCACCCAGCCCAGCAGGACTCTCGAGCAGGCTCTTCCTATGGCCTCAGCCAGGACGAAGCCAAAATTCTCCCTGCCTCACCTCCCATCAGACCCAGCCCCCACCCCTTGGGCCGACAGACACAACCCTGGCACGCAGAGACTAGGCCTCTTTTGAGGGACCGCCTCGCCAGGCCCTCTCTGCAGGCCCAGAGCTAGGAGATGGGCAGACAGAGCCAACTTGCACACCAGTGTTTGTCCTCAAGGAAACCTGCCTAGCCAGGACAATTCAACACCCCTCTCCAACAATGCCCCAGGCCCCAGGCTAGGCACTTAGGACTGAGGGACGAATAAAGCCCAGATTCTGCATAAATAGCACATGAAGCAATGACCATGGTGCCACCACCAACAGACAGACTTATTCTAGCTTGAGTTGTGGAAGTTAGGATAAGACTTGGAGAGAAGAGAAGAGTGGGGCTTTCCAGACAGATGGAACAGCCTGTGCAAAGGCAAGGAAGCATGGTGGTTTATTGATACCAAGTACTTATAATCATAAGCCCCATCGATGATTTCTAGCTTAGAGCCCTGGAGACTTCCCAACAAAGGGTGGCCACTCGCCTCAACTGCTTCCACCCTTGCCTACGACTCAGATGCCAGCTAGACCTGGAGCAAGCAAGCCCTGCTGTGGAACTTGGCTCCCTGGAGGGCCCGCCCTAGGCTAAGCCATGCCCCGTGCTAGGGCTGGGGAAGAGGGGAGGTGCCCCTTGGCTGGGCGTGGAGGACTCAAGGGGCGCTGGTGGAAACTTTGACTATTCAGTGCCCTGGCTGGGATCCCGCAGGCACCAGTGGGGCAGGCCTCTGCGGCTCCTTCCTTCCAGGAGATGTCCCCACTCTAGCTGTCATTAGAGGGGAGCCAGATAGCCCCCCGGCCATAGGGTCTGAGAGCAGCAGGGTGTGGAAAGTTCTCAAGAGTTGCTGAGGGGCCTGGTGCCCCTGCACCAAGCGAGGCATCTCAGGCCAGGAGTGTCAGATTCAGAAATGAATTAATTACTGAGCTCAGGTCAGGGTAATGGTTTCCCACATGTTCTGTCCTCACTGTTCTAGGAGGCAGATGTCTTCCATCCTGGTCCTGGCTCAGCCACAGACCTGCTGTTCAAACTTGGACAAGGCCCCTCCCCTCGCTGGGCCCAGGTTTATCCTCCAGCCCTGGGTCCTGTGGTTCAAGGGCTCTTCCTGCGCACCTCGGGACAAGAGTAGAGATACGGCCCCGCCAGGATGAGAAAAGAAATGGCCTCTGTCCACTCAGCTGCTAGCTCTGTGGGGTGAGCATCTCTAACCACTACCCCTTCCCTGCGGCTCTTGGCTGCAGCCAAGGGAGCAGGTGCAGGCCCCATCCCCAGGGGTCCGAGCTCGGAAGCAGAGCATCCCTGCTCGTGCTTCCAGCGGACATTTCCGCAGAAGCAAAACCTCAGGGATGAAAGCCACCTCCCCAAGACTATCTCTTCCCCGGTCAGTGGAACTAGGCAAGAACTGCCATCCTCGGTGCCTGGTGTGCAGCAGCGTCCCTGATACGGTAGCCAACACTGCCGGCTCAGTGCTCCCTCCCCGTCCAGTGTGTCCCGACTTCTCGGTCACCAAACATTCCCTGTCTCTCCCAGAAAGAAAAGCTGGCTGGCCAGCCCCCTAGAAGTGGGAACAGCACACAGTGAGAGCATGCCCCTTAGCCTTGCGGGGCCCTCACCCCCTGAGACAGACAGACAGACAGACACACACACACACACACACACACACACACAAGCCATCTCAGAGCAGAACGCAAATGGTTTGGTTGCAACATGTCTATCAATGGCTGCCCTGGGGAAGAAACAATAGAAACCGGGGCACGGGGTGCCTTGGACCAGAGCCCCCCGCCCACCATGCACACACCCCTGTCACTGAGGCACCTACCCAGCACACTCCGGCAGGGACCCAGGCGACTCCTGGCTGCCGCTCCTGCCCGCCCTCCCGCCCCGCCAGGCTCTCCACCCGGCTCCTCCCGCAGGCGGGCGGGCAGCCGTAGCAGTGGCAGCTCCTGGCTGCCGTGTCAAGCGGCTGCCTTCCCCAGACAGAGCTCCTTTGTGTCAGCGGAGCTATTTATGGACTTACCCAAGTTCCCCAGGGGAGCGATACCTGCTAGGAAAAGCAGAACCAAATGACCAGGTTCCACCTCCCACATCTAGGTAGCGTTTTCAAAACCCTTGCATCACCCGTCCCTCCTCCTCTTCCTCCTCCTCCTACTTGTCCTCCTCCTTCCTCTTCCTCCTCCTCCTCCAGCGCCCTTCCCAAACACACACCCTGTCCGGCCGGCCACCGCCACTCTGGAGAGAGGCTGGATTTCTTTCTTCCATCAAATAGAAAACTCTGTGGTTTCCCAAACCACTTTTATCCAAGGAGTCCGAGATGTCTCAAGGAAGAGAGTCCTCACCAGCCCGTCCTTCAGCCTGCGAGGGGCTGAGCTGGGTGCTGGGTTTCACGGTCTCGCACTCACAAACGCGGGCCCTGGGTCCCCTGCAGCCCGCCCCCAGGGCCCGAGCTGGCCCCCAAAGTGCTGCTCCGGAGGGAAAGGCGTCCATGCCTCACGGCGGCACCCCCTGGCACTGGGATCCCAAGCCGGCTCCACCCCACGCACATCCTGAGGGCTCCCGGACTGGGGCAGTGCAAAGCCACTGTTCCTGCTCCCCCGCAGGACCGAGCCAATCACTGAGGCTTCCCTATCACACCCCCACCCCCACCCCCACGCCGCTCTCATCCCAATGGGCAGCTGCACATGAACTCAGGGTCCTGCAGCCAGCACGGGCTGACTCGCTGACTCGGAGAATGCGACCCGCCCCCAGGGAGGGGGAGTGGCAGCTTTAGTCACCTCCCAGCAGCACCATACAGTGCAGCTGGACACACATGGTTTTGGGGGCGCACTTTCGTCTATCAAACTCTGGGGAATCCAAGATAGACAGAGAGCTTGAGGCTTCCTCCCCCCATATTGGCTGGGAGGGGCACTTTACAATAGCTCAAGAATTACTGCCACGAATGACAAAGACACTAACAGAGGAGCTATGGGGAGCAGTGAAACAAGCACTGTCCTTTGAGGTGAGGGTCCCCAGTTCCACCTCCAGCTGCAGCACTGGTTGACTGGGTATCACTGAACAAGCCCCTGCCCCTCTCTGAGCCTTGGTTTCCCCATCTGTAAAATGGACTGATAATCCATGGCCTGCCCCCCTGTGGGATTAATAGAGGATTCAATGAGCTGGCTCTTGGCCACCTTCTCTGGAGCATGAACATGCCAGACCTGGTTCCCAAAGCTCTGCCTGCATTAATTTATTTAATCCTCACCAGCACCTTGGGAGGAGAGGACAATTTTTACCGTAGTTACAGATGAAGAGTCCAAGGAACAGAATGGCAAAGGAAGTTTCCCACAGTCACACAGCTAGCTGGCTGTGAAGCCAGGGTTGAAGACCAGCTGTTCCTACTCCCAGACACCCACTCTACCCACTGCACAGCCCCACCACTGCAAGAAGCTGTCATGCCAGCACAAAGCTGTCCTGCGGTGCTGCTGCTGCTCATTGTCTAATGTCGACAAATGCACCCTGGGCTGTGCCTGAAGCCCAGGTTGGGAATGCCCATCCTGCAGCTGACTCCTGCCCGAGCAGCAGGCACCCTGGAATGTTGGCACAGGAGAAAAATGGCCAGAAGGGACCCCTAGCCTCCTGGGCTCACCTCACCCTACCTCCACCACCCAGGCTGAAGCACTGTCCCTCTGCTGCTTTCTCTCCCTATGGTAGTCTCAGTGTCCAGAATGTCTATTCCTGTCTCTCCCACACATACAAGCGTATGCATGCATGCTGCTATAAGAAAATATCCTTTATCAAGACTGACTCAGAACAGCCCTATCTGAGTCAGTCACTTGCAAACTCCAACCAGTGCTTCATTGTGTCCCTGGGGCAGAGCCAGGCAGTCCTTGCAGGGCCCAGGAACCTTCCAGGTTGGAAGGCTGTCATTCTGCAGGCTTCTGGGAAGCAGGGCCCAGCCTTGGCCTGGGAAACTAAGGAGGTGAGTCTCAGGAGATGGCCAATTCCAATGGAGCTGGCCAATTCCCAATGGGGCTGGCTGGTTCCCAGGATGGAATTTCTGGAACTTAGCAGAAGATTTCTTAGGGTTCCTTGACATGAGAGGTGATGTTGAGCTCCAGCTGGGCTTTCACCTTCTTTCAATCATCAAATAGTTGTGGAGCATCAACTATGTGCTGGGCTCTGTGCTGGGCCCTGGGCATGTGGTGGAGAACAGACAGGATGGGCCCTGCACTCACGAAGCTGCAGTCCAGTGAGGGAGACACACATCAGCCATAGAGTCAGACTAGAGAGTTCACAATTAGACACAGTGCTGTGACAGGCAAAGCGGCTCTGCCAACCCAGGGCCCTGGGTCCAGAATATATTCGTCAATGCCCCGGACCACAGCACGATGAGGAAGGAGCAGAGCAGCTCAGTGCCGCACGGCCCAGGAGCCTGCCAGGCCAGGCTCGGAGAGCATCCAGGGGTTGGGGCAGCCCTGGGGCAGGCACTGCCCTCTGCCTCCTCATAGCTCCAGACACAAATCACCAGGGCAGGTGGCACCCAGTGCACAGCCTGGGGCAGAATGGGGACATCACTGGCAGCCAGGCTTTCTAAGCCAAAGGACCCTTGGAGATCTTTCAGTCCTACTTTCCCATTTATAGTCAGCGAAACTGAGGCCCAGAGAGAGAAAGTAACTTTCCCAAGGAAACAGAGCAAGTGAATGGCAGGCCTGGGACCAGGGATCACTAACTCCCAGTCTGGTGCTCCCTTCACCACAGCCCAGTGCTTCCCAGGCAGATGTAAGCGATGGTGCTCTCCAGTACAGGAGGAATTGGGATCTAGGGAGCAGTAGATCTAGGTGGTCCACAGGCCACAGGGATCAGCACCTGAGTACTGAGAGACTGGGCCTCATTCATTGATTCACATATTTCATACAACAAACATTTAATTGACACTACATGGCAGCACTGTGCTAAGCACTTTCTGATTATTGATTCATTAAATTCACATAATCCTATCAAATATGATTTTTAATATCCCCATTTTACAGATGGGTAAACACAGGCAGAGAGATTATGAAACCTGCGCAAGGTCACAGGCTAGTCAGCACAGAGCTATAGATCGAGCCTAGTCCGCTTTCCACAGTGTCCTGCACTGCTGCACAGGGCAGCCCACAGCACAGGCTTGTCCACCAATTACACTGAGAAGCCAGCTGGCCGTACAGCCCAACCACACAGGCAAACCGCCCAGTGCTCAGACAGGCTGGCAGCAGCCCCCAAGGCTGGGAGCAGGGAGGCTCAGCAGGGCCCCACCTCTCATTTTTGGAGAGTAGCACCCCTCAGGCAGAGGCCCCTAGGGACATGCAGCAGCAGCCACTCCCCAGCAGCCTGCACCACAGTGAGATTTCCACTGTCTCCTTTAATACCTGCACGGCGTTAAGCCCAATATGCCTGGGCCTATGTTCCCAAGACCCTGTCTGGAGCCCTGCACAAACAGAAACCCACTCACCTTCCCCGCGCAGACTCCGCCTGGGGGAAGTGAAGCCTTGGCAATGCCCTCCTCAAAGAAAGAAGGACACCCCTCTCAGAGGCTATTTAATGAGCTTCCCCATCCTGGCTTCTGATCCAAAGTCCACTGGGATTTTGTTCCGGAAGAGGGAGGAGTGTGATGCTGCTATGGCAGAAACCAGGCAGAAGGCAGGGAGAGGTGCGGTCCCAGGAATTCCAGAGCACTGGACAGAGTGAAACCACCCGCTTGCCCCTGCCAGCAGCTGCTTAGACATTCATTACACACAGACATCCCGAGCCTGTGCTAAGGACACACTGGCCTCACCTTCTACAGAGCCCTGCGCCTATCTCAACCCACTACATAACAAGTGACAACCCTTTGGAACCCACTCCAGCCCAAGATTTGAATCTGCAAACCCACTTAGAAAGTTCTGGGCTTTTACTCACGGGGGCTCATAACTCTGGTCAGAGGATCTACAGACTCCATGCAGAAAGGCCCTCCCCAACACAGAGCTGGCCAAAAAACTTTAATTATCGCTGAATCCCTACTATGTGCTGCAGCCTGTACTAGGAGCTAAGGACACAGAGCTAGCTGGGAAGCAGCCCATTCCTAGGGTGGCGCTTGGAGGGTGGGCATGGCAAATTCAGGCACTGATGCTCCAAGCAGGGAACATGACATGGAGAGTAGCACCCCTCAGGCAGAGGCCCCTAGGGACATGCAGCAGCAGCCACTCCCCAGCAGCCTGCACCACAGTGAGATTTCCACTGTCTCCTTTAATACCTGCACGGCGTTAAGCCCAATATGCCTGGGCCTTTCTTTCTTGACATGTTTTGTCCTCTAGGACCCTCACACCGGGGCAGGGAGCTTGCTAAGGGCATGGACCTTGCTCTTCCTGGTGGCATGTGCCTTATTTTTGGGACACATGCCACAAGTGGTGGGGTGAGGGTAAGACCGAGCAGGTTTAAGTTCACAGGGAGCTCTGGCTTGCAGCCTGCAGAACCCAGAGTGAGCCTCTTCCCTTTCCTGGCCTCAGTCTTCCACCTGTAAAATGAGGCCAGGGAGTGGGTGTCCACTGGCCTCAGCCCCACTCCTGCCCTGCAGTGGTCAGTCCCACATCCCTCCAAGCTCTCTCACTAAAGGAATCGGCTCAGTCTACAGTATTTAGAAAAAGCACAGTCTTTGGAGTCCAAAAACTCTGAGTGTGAATTATCTTGGGCAAGTCACTTCAATGTCTGAGTCTCAGTTTCCTCGTTTATAAAATGAGGCTAGTACCATCTGCCTCCCTGGGCCCTGAGAGGGACTAAATGAGGTGGTACATGTGGAACGCCTGGCACACAGTAAGTGCTCAATAAATGAGAGCCGTCATTGCTGTTGTGTTGTCATTGTTGCTATCACCCGTAAAAGGACAGAATTTACCATGAGAGGGCTGAGTAAATGGTAGCGTTAAATGTGACAGCATCTGTTGAGGGGCTAACTGTGTCTGGCGTGCACTAGGAGCTGATCATCATTAACATTATTGAGCGATGGCTATTCCCATCGTGCCCACCCTACAGATCAGGAAACTAAGGGACAGAAAGGTTACCCGGCACAGCAGTGGCCCAACAGGAAGCATGGCCTCAAGGCCTGTGCTCTTAGCTATACATCCTGCCCCTATTTCACGTTCCCTAAGTGTCTCTCCCTTTACCATCGGCCTCTTCCTCAGCAACGTCAGGCAGCAGAGGACCATTCCCAACCTGCCAAAGAGAGTGGTGACTGCCAACCACAGCAAAGAGAAGCCCACGTGCAGCGGAAGTCAGGAGTCCTGACGTCCCCCACACAGAGCTGGCCCTGAGGACGGTCTGGGACATACTTCGCAGTCACCTCAAGAGTATCAGCCTGACCTTAGGCGGCTGCAGCAGCACAGGATGGCCAGGAGCCATGGCCATCTCCCTTCCTGGCTCCAGTCCAACCAGCCATACCCTGGCCTGAGACTGCAGGCTTTTGGGAACAATCCTCAACCCACTGTGCTTGTGCCAGCACCAGGGTCAGGCTGTGTCCTGACAGCCCATGTTCCTGGGAAGTGTACAGCACAGAGCCACTGGCTCAGCTATGGGGAAGCCAGCCCTGGGGCCTTGGCTGCCGGATGCAGTTCATCCATGCACTCGCCTGGGGCCACCCACTGCGTGGGCTGTTGTGCTTTAGCCTAGGCCATCGAAACAGAGGGTCAGCAGGGGAGAGACTAAACTAAAATGCTAACTTTGCTGCTGCCTTCCACGAATCCTGGGGCAAGGCCAACCCCTCCTCTAAGCTCAGTTTCCCTATCTATAAAATGTGCACTGGGGTTGGACTAATGCACTGAAAATGTGATCTGCAGGATGCTACTGGTTCATGGGCTTCTTGTTAATGGTCCACAGTAAGACAAGTAGCAAAATTGAGAGTGTTTAGAGACTTTCATGGCCACTTGACATTGTAGCATCCAAGCACGAGATGAGTGGACTGTTCTCACTGAATAGGGTGCAGGCTGGTTCAGGTGTTGTCGAAACAGCATAACAAACCACATGCAGTGTGATTCTATAAAAGCATAAGGCCCTTCCCCACAGGTAGTTTAAGACGTCATTGAAATGGTCTTGTCCATATGAGAACTCACTAAGTCAGACTCTGTTATGATCCTTCCACCTCCAGTGGGCCTCGATCCTGCCACCCAAATTACCCGTGCTCCACCGCTCCCAGCTCGGAGAGTGGCACCACCATTTGCCTGTTTGTCTGAGCCAGGCTCCTGCATGGCATCCCTCTCCCAAACACTCCCCCATCCAATTAGTCACCGAACCCTGCAGATCCCATCAGGTGGCTGTCCCACCTCTCCCTGGTGCCTCCACGCCAGTCCAAGCCTCTATCTGCTCTCCCTGGCAAAGGGCAGTAGCTCCAAACAGCTCCCTGCATCTTGCCTCGCCTTGCTCCACGCCACTCTCCTCCCCGAGGCCACTGTGAGCTTTCCACAGCACTAACCCAACCACAGCAGCTCCCATTGCCCGCAGCATGAAGCCAAACTCCTTCCCACCACTTCTCAGGACCTCCCGCTGTCTGGTCCTGAACACGCCTCCAGCCTCATCTCATGCCTGTTCTGCTTCCTCATGCTTCGACTTATGCTGGCCTGCTTGAGGGTCACACCTAGAACAATCCTTACATCCCAATCCCTTCCCCAACCTCAGAAGCTTTTCTCCCATCTCCGACTGGGTCCTCCCGATGGGTACTCTCATGGCACCCTTTGTCTCAGCTGTCATCAGTTCACTACATGTTGTTCATGGCTGTGTCTGTCTCCTCCCACTGTCCTTCCTCCGCACTAGACTGCTAGCGCTGTGGGGATGAGGATCGTGTTTGGCTGATGAACCACAAAGTAAAGGACATCTGAGATCTGCCTGATCAGCCTCCATTCGCCCTGTTTTGCCATCTGAGGAACGAACCTTCCCTCCCTCATTCTCAAGCCAGGTGATTCACATGGAGCCGACCCATCTCCTGCTCCAGGGATGGGCCGGTGACCCAGCCCTCAGTCAATCCCACTGTCTTCAGTGACTTCATGGATTGGCACATGATCCAACCTGGGCCAAAGAGAATCAGACCCAGGGACTACTGTTGAAATGACTAAAGGAGTCAAATTGTAAGGCCATAACCCTAGTACTTTTGGCAGCTATACTCCTGCCACTAAAGGAATGAGCCAACACATAAGTAGGTAGGACCAAGAGATGGACAGGGTAAGGCCAGTTCTTGGTGACATTGCTCAAGACCCTGAATCCAACTATGCCTGAAGGCTACTCTCCACAATCCAGTAAATTCCATTTACAGCCTGAAGCTAACCTGAGTTGGGATTTTGTCACTTGCATTCTGCATCACCAGTATTTAGTAGTGTCTGATGTACATCAGGTACTCTAAAATTATTTGGTCTTTCATACAGTCATTCAACAAACATTCAGGAGTGAGAAGGTGATCACGTTTGTTCTATAGGAAGAGTCATTTTGGCTGCTGTTTAGGGAAGTGACTAAAGGTATAGGAGTAGGAATAGGGAGATCCACCAGGAGGCCACGCAGCAGTCCCAGGGACAAAGACGAGGCCTAAAGAGGGTGGCTGAGACAGAGGGAAAGGGAGGGAGGGGAAGATTCCCAACTCTAAATTCACTGGAGAACTTTGATGATCCCTGCCCTTCTCTGGCCTCGGTATCCCATCATTCTAGCATCCCCAAGTTTTCCCCCACTAGTTATAGAGCTCCCACCTGTCAACACTCAGCATTTTCACTGAGAGTACCAGGGGCAGGGTCAAGCAGGCCTGACAGGCGGGGATGTAGTGTAGAAACTAAAGATATGGGCTCTGGATCCGGATGCCTGGGTTTGGATCACAGTCTACACCTCCCAGCTGTAAGACCTTGTACAATCCACTTAACCACTTTGTTCTTTTGTTTCCTCAACTATCAAATGGAGATAATAACAATAGTGTTGGGCAGATTACATATTATAGCAAACTCAATATTATTATTATATTATTATCATGTTCAGCAGGAATTCCACAAAGAGGGGCTTAAACATACAGAAAATAAACAATTCCAAAAATTAATAGACAATTCCCTGAACGAATGGAAAACTTGGGTGTTCAGATCGAAAGGGCTTTCCTAGTTAGTACCAGAGACAACGACCAAGAGAAAAAACAACTAGAAATAATCTAGTGAAATTTCTCAATTCTAAAGATTGGAAAGAGGAATCCTTCTTGTTTCCAAAAAGAAATTTTAGGGAATTGAGCGAACATTGCCCTTGTTAGAACACTAAATGCTGGGAGAACATAGAACGCAGCTCTCAGGCTTCTGGGAGACAAGGACTGTTAGCCTAGAATTTTCTATTCAAGCAAACTATGACTCAAACATGAGGGCAAATATTTTCAGACTTACAAGGACTAGGAAAGGATTGCCACTCACAGAACTTTTCTGGAAAAATTAGTCAAGAAAATGCTCCGGACAAAGGTGAATCTAAATCAAGAAGTCCAGAATGAGGTGACGTGGTGTATGAGGACATTGACAAGCAATGATGCAAGGAACACTTACAGCCTTAACTACTGATAATTGAGAGTTAAATGTGATTTCACATAAATGACTCTTAGAATAGAACTAGCGTTTTAAAATAGTAACAACCATAAACTAAAATTCCAAATGATCTCAACAACACCCAGGAGGTATGCAGGGAAGTAAAGAGCGGTATGGGCCAGCTGACGTGCTCATTATGGGTTGTAGGAGGTAAAGGCAGGCTACTATAGATCTTATGTAATTTCTGATGTTGAAATCTGTTTGTAAGAAAAGTTAGGGTAAAATCACTAACAGACTATAATTAAGGTATATAATTCCAAAGGAAATTTTGCAGAAGAATGAGGGTTGGCCTTGGGATGTTTGATACCACTGAAATATATTATGAAGCTACAGCAATGAAGTCTCAACCTGATGTAGGAATAGACAGAGTAATGAAGGAGACAAGAGAGTTTAACAACCAACCCACCTATATATGGAAATTTGGTCTATGATAAATGAAAAAAAGGACAATTCAAAAAAGAGGGTTGGAAAAACTGGTCAACTATTCGGGGAGAAAAATGAGAGTTCCATCTGACACCAGGCACTACATTAATTGCAGATGAATTTAAACATACATGTAAAAAAATACAAGGATAAAGGTACCTGAAAAAAATACAGAAGAATATTCCTTACAATCTCAGGGTAAAGGCCTTAGAAAGTATAATCCCCCCCCAAAATGACTTGGTTATAAAAATATTTGACTACCAAAAAAATGTTAACTTCTGAATGATGAAAGATCTATCAAGTTAAAGTGCAAATGACCAACTAGAAAAATATTTATTACCTACATTTTAAGCAAATGCTTAATAAATTCTAACCACACAAAGAGCTCTTACAAAAAAGATAAAGTCCCAGTAAGAAACTGGGCAAATGCTATAAACTGATAAGCCAAAGAAGAGGAAATATAGATGACTAATAAACATAAAAAGAATCCCAACCTCACTAATAAATAAATGCAAATTAAGATTAACTACAATTTTTCATTTCTTGTAAACCAACAAAGAATTAAAAGATTAATAACATCCAATATTAGGTGGAGCATAGGGAGACAGGCACTCTCATTCACTGTTAGTAGGATGCAAACTGTACATCTACTTAACCTCTGTGTTCCTTTGTTTATCATCTATAAAATGGGGATGATTACTATAGTGTTGAGCAGATTACACGTGTAAACGGAAGGAAAGCATCTTTAGAGCACATTGGTAGTGTTTACCACACTCTACTCCATAGAAAAATGGAGCAAGATGTAATATGCAGGACATTCTTAGGATGTTTACTGCAGCACAGCTCAGAATATCAAAACATTAGAAACAACCTAACTGTGCATCAGTAAATTAAATAAATGTGGTCCATTGGCTACTAAAAATAAAGAGGGAGAACCTGACCTATTGACGGGAAAGATTTCTATCACATGACATATTAAGTTTCTATAGATAAGTAACAGAAACTTATGTATAATATGACATTATTTAGCAAAATAAAACATAGTATATGTCTAGATATGTGTATGGAAAAAGATTTGAAGGGACCATAGCAAACATATATTAGTGGTTATTGATGGGGAAAGGGCTTAGGGACAAGGGGTTTTCTTTATTTATTTTATTCAGTTCATTAATGTTTAGGATTTTTTTGGTACAAGTTTTGTACAAGTATATCATCAGTTAAAGAACATATGTAATGCTAAATAAATAAATATTCCTATTCATAATATAAATTGAAATTTTTAATTCCCTCACATAAATTTAACAAAAAATATTTAAAACCTATAAGAAATTTTGTTCCCAAAACTTTGCTTGGGAAATCTCAAAAGAAGATTTGCATAAGTTAAGAGACATAATCCTATTCCCAGATAGGAAGACAGTATGATATAGATTTTAATACTCCCCTTTTTGATGAATATTTTTAATATTATTACAGCAAAAATCTCGATGAGATTTTTTGGGAGGGGCAGGGAGGAGGTGAGGACTGAATTATAAAATTATAATTAAAACATATACTGAATTTGGTGGAGCCTCAGAAGCAATTAGCTGCTTCAAGATAAAGCTGAATATCTCCTTCCCAGCTACTGGCTGCCAGAAACTCAACGACGTGGACAACGAACGCAAACTTGGTGCTTTTTATGAGAAACGTATGGCCACGAAAGTTGCTGCTGCTGCCCGGGGTGAAGAATGGAAGGATTGTGTGGTCTGAATCAGTGGTGGCAACAAGAAGCACGGCCTCCCCATGAAGCATGGTGTCTTGAGCCATGGCCGTTTCCACCCACTACTGAGTAAGGGGCATTCCTGTTTTAGACTGGAGAAAGCAAGCGCAAATCTATTTGGGGTTGCATTGTGCAATCTGAGCATTCTAAAATGGTTATTCCAGAGAAAGGAGAGAATGATAGTCTGGACTGACCGATACTATGATGCCTCATCATCCGGGGCCCAAAAAAATCCGCAAACTTTTCAATCTCTCTAAAGAAGATGAAGTCTGCCAATATGTTGTAAGAAAGCCCTTAAAGAAAGTAAGAAACCTAGGACCAAAGCACCTAAGATTCAGTCTCTTGTTACTCCGTGTGGCCTGCAACACAAACGCCAGCATATTGCTCTGAAGAAACAGCATATTAATAAAAATAAGGAAGAGGCTGCAGAACATGCTAAACTTCTGGCCAAGAGAATGAGGAGGCCAAGGAAAAATACCAGCAACAGACTGTTAAGAGATGCAGGCTGTCCCCTCTGAGAGTTTCTACTTCTGAGTCCAGTCAAAACTAAGACTTTTTTGAATAAGAAATAAATAAGAAGATATTTAGCCTAACATAAAGTGTGAGCATTGGAGCAAATAACTATTTGGGAAAAATGAAAAATATTATTATTCTGTTTCATACTATAAATCAAAGCAAATTCCACATAGATTAAAGTGTTAAAAGTTGAAAAATAAAAACACATAAAATTCAAGGAGAAAAAGTGAGTATTATGTAATCCTGGGGTAAATACCACAACACTAAAGGCAAAAAATATATTTTTTAATTTAGATGCATATATGAGTCATCAGAACAATGAGATGCAAAGGCACAATGAGATACTACTTCACACATATTAGGATGGCTATGATTTTAGCAAATGGAAAAATAATGTGTTAGCAAGCATGTGGAGAAATTGGAATCCTCATACGTTGATGGCAGGTAAGTAAAATGGTACAGTCACTTTAGAAAACAGTCCAGCAGCTCCTCAAAAAGTAGACTTACCATTTGACCCAGCACTCTTAGGTAGTTACCCAAGAGAAATAAAAACATACATCCACACCAAAACTTGCACACAAATATGTATGGCAGCATTATTCATAACAGCCAAAATGTGGAAACAACCCAAATGTCCATCAACTGATGAATGGTTAAACGAAATATGGTATAGCCAAACAAGGGAATATTATTCAGCCATAAAAAGGAATTCGGTACTGATATACGCTACGGCATGGACGAACCTGAAAACATTATGGTGAATGAAAGAAGCCAGTCATGAAAGACCAAATATCATATGATCCCATTTATGTGAAATGTCCAATATAGGCAAATCTACAGTGACAGAAAGTGGATTAGTTGTTGCTTAGGGCTGGAGGAGATGAGGTCATTGATGGGTGATAGCTAAATGGTATGATTTCTTTTTGAGATAATGAAAGTATTCCAAAATTGATTATGGTGATGGTGGCACAAGTCTGTGAATATACTAAACATTATTGAAATATATACTTTAAATGGGAGAATTGTATGGTATTTGAATTATATTTCAATAAATCTGCTACCGAAACAAATTATACATATGACTATAAATCAGAAACATCTGTAGTTTAAAGAAATAATAAAAATAAAATGCTAACATACAAATATTCTTCATATGTGGAGATCTCTTTGTGAAATAATAATTAAATTATTACTATAAGCAGCCCAATAGAAAAGTAGGCAAAAGGCTTGAAGAGGCTGCTCCCAAAAGAGGCAATGCAAATGACTAAAAGGCATGTAAATAAATGTTTGATGTCTCTAGTAATCAAAGAAATGACCTATTTTAAAAATGTACAATATACAGTGTTGGTGAGGATGTGGGGAAATAGACATTCTCTTATCCGGACTGTCTCATTTTAATCAGTTTGACTGAAGAGTTTCCCGGGAAGCAGGACTTTTCAGTACTAAAAAGGGCAAATCCCAGGCAAAGCAGGATGAGCTTGTCAGTCTAAGGTAGGATTAGAAATTGGTACAACCATTTTGAAGAGTAATTTGGCAATAGGATCAAGAATTCATTTTATAAATATATACGCTTTGACCCAGAAATTGTACTACCAGGAATTTATTCCAACAAAATATTCATTTGTTCAACAAATATTTGTTGAGGGTCAAACATGTACTAGGTGTTGAACTGGATGCCAGGGATACCAAAATAAAGCTACAGGGATTTTTATCTCAGGTTTTTGTAACAAGGAAACAACCTGAATGTTGAATACAGAGATTATTTAAATAAAGTATGTTTCTCTACACAATAAAATACTCTGCAGGCACTAAAAACGATCTTGTAGAAGAATATTTATTGACATGGAAACATGGATACACTACACTGTTAAATGGGGGAGAGAAAGCAGGTTAAAAAAATTGCACCAGTAACCCCAATTTGCAATTAAGATATATGTGTGTATAAACAAATGCCTGACAGGGCCGGGCCAGTAGCTCATGTCTGTAATCCCAGCACTTTGGGAGGCTGACTCGGGAGGACCACTTGAGGCCAGGAGTCCCAGACCAGCCTGGGCAATATATCGAGACCCCGTCCCTACAAAAATATTCAAAACTTAGTCAGGTGTGGTGGTGCACACCTATAGTCCTAGCTACTCAGGATGCTGAGGCAGTAGGAGCTGTTGAACTCTTGAGCTCAAGAGTTCCAGGCTGCAATGAGCCATGATCACACCACTGCACTCCAGCCTGGGCAACAGAATGAGACCCTGACTCTAAAAAAAAAAAAAAAAAAATGCCTGACAGGACACACCCAACGTGTTAACAGTGGTTATCTCTGGGTGCTGGAGTTAGGGTGAATTTCATTTCCTTCTCCTGGTTCATCTGTATTAAATGTTTTCTTGACAATAAACATCCATTACATGAATTACTTTTGCAACAACACAACAAAAAAGTCAACTGTATTAGAAAAAACAACCCTGCCATGCCCGCATGAGTCGAGCCCCCAGAAAGGGGGTTGTGGAGAGTCAAGCACGCCAGGCATTACAACAGACACTTTGCACCCCCCCATCCCCTTTGATCTTCACAAGACCCCAGTGAGGTAAGTGTCCTTTCATTTTCCAAATGCTAGGTGACCCACTGGTGATCCCACAGCCAGTGAGAGGCAGAGCTGGGATTTGAACCCAGGCCTGCCTACCTTTAAATCCACAGGCCTCTGCTACTACCTTAGCTGCCTTTGCTTGTTCCTGGGGAAGGGCAGACAAAGGGCCTGAGCCACTAAGCCCTCTGTCCTGTAGGCCAGATCTGTGCTGGGCCTTGTCCTCCCTCCCTGCAGACATCTCAGGGGGCAATAGGAGGGCAAGACAGCAAGGGAGGTGACACCAGCCAGGGGAAGGCGTGGCACTGGAAGGCCAGCTGGCCGAGGTCAGGGCTCAGGGTGGACTAGCCGGGGACTCCTGGCCTGCTTGGCGACTCTCAGGAAACCCAGTCACATCCGGTCTCAGGAGTTCCCAGTCCCTGTGCACCCAGGGGCAGTGGGAGAAAATTCACAAGGCCTGCAGCCGCCCTGAGGAAACATCGGGAAGAAGACAGCTGGCCATCTGGGCCTTTCTCCCTGGGCTCGGTGAAGGCGGCCCAGTGCTTTCCCCTCTCTGGGCCTCCAGGGCCCTCTCATCCCTATGAGAAGCGGGTGTGAGGGTGACGGCTCCAGGACCCTCCCAGAAGGAATTCTGTCAATCTGTGGGACTTCCTCACAGAGGGCCTGGCAGGAAGGGGAAGGGGGTGAGGCATCCCCACCCAGCTCCCAAAGGAGCCCCTTCCTCTTCCCCTCAGCTCCCGTCCCACTGCTATTTTGAGAGCAGACCCCCTGCACACACTCCCCAGAGGGAGCATCTCCACCAGTCCTGCCATGCTCATAGCTCCAGGTAACACAAAGCAGCCCCTTCATTCTGCTCCAGCAAGCATGCACCATAGGAATTCATAGACAAGCCAGCCCGCTAGACAACCTCTCCCCACGCCACTCGCTGGGCTGATTTCTCACTATTTCCATGACTGCCCAAAGTGGTGACTTACATTTCCTAAGGACAACACAGTGGGTTGCTGAGTGACAGGACCTCAAAAGCTTCTCTGAGACTATCTGTGCCCTCTCCCCACCCCCAACCCAGCAGAATCTTCAAAAGTCACCACCGTGTGCCCTTGGCCAAGTTCTTGCCTCTGTCTCGGTTTCTGCAAATCAGCTTGTTAATTAATCCATCTCAGTGGGGGACAGGGGAGGCTTTTCAGCTCCACTTTCAAAGATTCTATAATTCTACTAAAATTCTAGTGAATCATAGATTAAATACTATATTCTCTGCTTTTATTAATAGGTACATGTCAGGTTATGTTCCCAAAGTCCATCTGAGTGTTGATTGTGTTGATTATGGGTCTCAGAACGCATTTTTTTAATTGAAAACTGTGTTATAAATGGTGGTCAGCTTCCTAGGCTAGCCTACTTAACCTTCAATGTTCTTCCACCAAGGAGAAATGACAGAAAACTGTGTTGCAATATAGAAAACCACTCACATTTAATTTCCTTTTTTTTTTTTTTTTTTTTTGAGGCAGTCTCACTCTTGTAGCCCCAGCCAGAGTGCAGCAATATCATCGTAGCTCACAGCAACTTCAAACTCCTGGGCTCAAGTGATCCTCCTGCCTTAGCCTCCCAAGTAGCTGGGACTACAGGCACACACCACCACACCAGGATAATTTTTCTATTTTTAGTACACCCGGCTAATTTTTCTATTTTTAGTATGCCCAGCTAATTTTTCTATTTTTAGTAGAGATGGGGTCTCACTCTTGCTCAGGCTGATTTCGAACTCCTGAGCTCAAGCAATCCTCTTGCCTCAGCCTCCCAGAGTGCTAGGATTGCAGGCATGAGCCACTGTACCCAGCCAAAACCACTAACATTTAAAATACCTTTTTGAAAATTTATCTTGAGCAGTTTTGTCTGAGCAAAAGAAGATACACATTAAAGGCAATGAAAAAGTCAATGGCAGTTTCTGGGGAGAGTGTGGAGACTTGTCACCACACTAGAAACTAATGGCACTGCATATTGATCACCACAAATTCCACTTGCAAATTAGCCTGATGCCATACACTGGTAGTTGGAAAGGTTAAGGAACATACATGCATACATATACACGTGAAATTCAGACAAAAGAGTCCAGTGTAATGCCCAACCACCTAAGCAGAAAGGAAGGAGAGGTGGGGAAGACACTGGGTTAGAGAGCTCCTTGTGCCAGCCTGGTGGAGGAGGCACCTTTAGGGGAGAGAAGGCAGCAGTGCCCTTAGAGATGGGGTGGCTGTGATAAGGGCCCTTTTCTACATAAGTATACTTATGTGTTATGAATACATGATGAATATTAACCAGGTACAACATTTACATATAACCACACACACTCTCTTGGTTCAACGTGAAGACTAAAACATCTATTTTGTTCTTTCCCTTAGGCTGTTAGAGTCCCAAGCCTTTGCACTCTGCCCATTCTCCCCTCTGAAATCCCTCATAGAACCTTTTCTATGGAACCTGTACATGTTTTGAGACAATGACAGTGATGAAGAACCTGAACCAATTCTTGCCCTAGATCAGGGTCTCTACTTTGAGGAGAGTAGCTACTTTATAGTTATTTTTATCATTATAGCCTGATATTTTGGAATCAGATGACTCTTGGAGACCATCTAAATTCAACTCCCTCATTTTCCTGGTAAAGGAACAGAGATGACCAGAGACATGAAATAATTTGCTCAAGGTCACACAGTGAGTATTAGCAAAATCAAGATTCGAGCCAGGATCTTCACAGTGCTTCTCTGGTTTTTGCTGAGGCCAAAGGGCCCAGGAAGAGGGAAGCCCCATGAATCTGAGGAAAAGAACCACAGCAGCAGTTCTGATGAGGCTTCCTTTCCCTCTGGCGACTCCCTGGTATCAGCATGGGAATACAGCGGTATCCATGACCCGGGAGAGAACTTGGCCAGACAGCTTCACAAACCAAGTGGGGACCCATGCTCCGGTCTCGGCAAAGCTGAGGTGCAACAGAAAAAGCTCTGAGTCAAAACAATCAGGGGACCTAAGATGTGGTCCTGGCTCTGATGACAACTTGGCTCATGACCCTGGCCAGGTCACTTCCCTTTTTGAACCTGTCTCTGTATCTAGAGTCTAGAATGTGGGAAGGTTGGACTGGATGGCCCAATTCAATTCTACAACATCTACTGAGCACCTGCTATGGAACAGGTAACAACAGAATGATAGACAAATAAAATATGACCTCTACTTGCTCTTGAAGGAGCTCACAGTCTTACAGGTGCTAAGGAGAAACCGTGCTAAGAATGAACAAAATACTATGGAAATGTAAAGGGAGCAGCCATGACTTCTGATGCATTCCTGAGAAAGGTGTCTAAGAGGAGGTGCTAAGCCTTGAAGGTTGAGAACTGTGTCTGCCAGGGACAGCAGAGGAGGGCACGCAGCATGAGGCAAAAGGAACAGGCTAAACACGAATGTGCACAGTGAGTTTAGGGAAGGAGAAAGAAACAGTGCTGTGTGGCCAAGCTCCAGATACAAAACAGAAGTGCAGTGCCACCAAGGAGAGCCTGGAGAGCCACACTGAGACCTGGGCTTTATTCTGGAGACAATGGCCTCCCATATTGGTCTTTATGCAGGAGTGTGGCTTCCAGCCTCCCTGGCCCTCCTAGGTTGGATGGCCCTTGGCTGCCAGAAAGCTGTAGAGCAGAATAATCAAGAGCAGGTGCCCTGGAGCTGCACTGCCCCGGTTCCAATCCTAGCCACCCTGTAGCTGTGTGACCTTGGGCAAGTTTCTTAACTTCTCTAAGATTCAGTGTCTTCATCTATAAATGGGCATAATGAGAGTAAGTGTATAACGGGAATAACAAACCTCACAAGGCTTCAGTGAGGATTAAATGAGACAATGTAGGTCAAAAGCTTGGCACCATGCCTGGCTCAGAGTCTAAGCGCTCATCAAATTACCCGGTGTTATCATTCTACCCTTAAACCAAGGAACCGGGAACAATTTGGAAGATGGTGGGTGTTCTTATCCAGAGTAAATCTTGGGGGAAGAGAATGGGAAGACAGGATGGAAGGCAAGGCTGTGCTGTCTTCATTAAGAGCTAAAAACTTAGCAAGATGGCTGAGACCGTAAGCGAGACGGCCAAGTAGGCAGTCTGTCCACAGCCAGAGCAGCAGCACAGAGATGAGTTGGAGGCCTCCTGGAAACAGTTAAGCCTTTTAGGGAAAAGAGTCTGCATCTTTGGGGGAAGCACTGAAATCCAATCCATTTGATTCCCAGTCACTTAAGGCTAAGAGTCTAAATCAGTCCATTAGCAAAATGTGGGCACAAAAACCTGTGGCGTCAGCAGGGGCAGGTTCCCTCCTCGCCCTCATCTAGGCTCAGGTCAAAGGTCTCCTTCCGTACTTAAGCTCAGCACAGCCAGGCCAGAGCCTGAAGCCATCCCTCTCTGCCTTTGGCCAACCTTCCACTACTGCCAAGTGCCCAAGATTGCGTCTGCTGATCCTCTCGAACGCCAGTGCAAAGAGGAACGGTTGCAACCTGACCCTTCTAGTGCCCCCCGAAAGCCCATCTCAAGGAGCTCAGTCTTACCTTTCACATCAGACTCTTCAAATCTTATGAGAAGTTACTGATCTTTTCAGCCTGTGCCACCCCTCAGGAAAATGAGTTCTGAAAGTTCATCCTCCACTGGGGGGAGAATAGGCCTCTCATTTTATTTGTCCTAAAAGCATCCCATCCACCGCTTGAAGGGCCATGAATTCTGACATGCGAGATAACCCCCTCTTGCCTCTTCCTAGAGGAGATGATTGATTTCTCTTACTTCCATCCCTAAAAGGCAAACCTTTGCATCTGGAAAGGGTGATGGATTAGGTAGAAAGGCCATGGCTTAAGGAAGAGTTTAGCCTCCTGCCAGCTGCATGGCCTAGGAGAAATCACTTGACTTCTTGGAGCCTTGGTCTGTTTCATCTATACAACGAAGCTGCTGGGAGGCTTAGGGGAGATAATGCCTGGGGACTCCCGCTGCCATCTTCAAAGCCCGTGCCCTCACTGTGGAACTTCCCCACCTTGCAAACTTGTCTGCACCTCCACTTTGCAGAGACCTTTTGGTGCCTTGGTGCTGTGTGTGACAAAAGAGGGCTTTGGTGGTGGAATTTATGACAAAAAATCTTTAAATAAAGAATAAAAAAAAGACATACATAAATAAATGTCACTGTTTCCAAGAGGTCCATGTTGTCCCACCTCCCAAAGGGCCAAAAGACCTAGATCAGTAGAGACGCAGGCGTATGTGTGGGGAACTGAAAGGATCAGTTTGTATTCAAATCATACAGATGGCCTTTCCAACAATAAATGGTTGTGCTCCCATCCTCCCAGCTCCCGGGCCTGAGACAACAAACCAAGACAATTGGCCCATCGGGAAAGAGGCCATTGTGTGCTTCTTAGTGTGATTTATGCGGCGGGGAGGGGCTCAGCAATGTTTCCCGTGATTATGACCCTCAAGTGCAATTTTGATAGCTTGTTCATCATCCTGGACGGCTGGGATGGACTGGGATGCTGTAGAGTAGTGGCCACCAGGTCATATTTCATCTTCTCGAGCCTGTGGAGCCAAATTAATTGTTCCATCGATTTGAGAGGCAGAGCAGCAATGGTACTGTGGCTCACCATTCTCACTGGGCAGACCAGCCCGGGCCCACTGGGAGCTGATGTCCACTTCCCCAGCCGCTGGGTCTGGGACCCTGGTGTGAGCATCCCCTTGTCAGGACAGACTGAGTGGAAAGTCCTATCCCCAGGGCTAGGCACTGCATTCAGACTGTCCATTTCTTTGTGGCCAGAGCTCCTGTCCTCTGCACCTGTCTGGTGGGCAGAGGTAGGTCACCAGGTCCAGGAGAGACAAGCTTGCTGCCTTCCCAGACAAGCGATTCTCCTGTGCCTCACATTCCCCTTAATGTCATTTGGTGAGGGAACCAAATGAAATCACAGTGCAGCTTGCTGTCTGTGCAGACCCAGCTGATCAGCCTCTCAGAATTCACCCTGCGGGCTGCACACTGGCTGACAGAGACACTGTGTATCATCGGTCCCCATCCACGCAGCATCTATTCCCCTGATGGGTGGGGGCATTAGCCTGATCACAGGCAGATCCATTCCATGCCCTATTAGACTGCTGATTCAGTATGTGGATCTTCCCTAACTTAGAAGGAGGACAAGTGGGAGGTAAGGAACTTATTCCCTTCTAGGCCACCCTTTTGGGGGTTCAAGTGGCCATAGCAGCTGAGAAAACTCACAAGGGCACAAGAATCCTTCTCTACAGACACTGAGACCTTACTGACACAACATGGACAGTGTCCAAGGTCAGGGGGCTTCTCTGGCCTGAGCCATCTTTCCAACTTCTCTGACCCCCTTGTCCTATGTAAGTGACCCTGATCCTGCAGATACCTTTCTATGCATGAGCCATGTCCCTCAGCCCTGTGGCCTTGAGCTTCCCTTCCTCTAGTTCTGGCAGTTAGAAAGGCAATGAGAGCTGCCCGGCCTGGAGTGCAGCTAGGGGTGCAACAGGCAGTGAGCGAGCTGGGTTCTTATCACTGTCCCCTTGGTAGATCTTTCTTCAGCCGTGTGGCAGGACAGTCTCCACCAGAGGTGCTGAGCTGTAACTAGCTCCAGTCCTCCACACTTAAAAGCTCCACAGAAAGCAAACCAAGCCAGTTTCCAGAACACTGTGTCCCAGCCTCTCACCAGACCGCTCAGCATAGGTATGGAAGGGCAGCACAGGCCACCCCTGCTAAGGCCTGAGGGCCATGAACATCCCCACTTTGCCAGATTAGGTGAGAATTCACTGTTCCCACTCCCGGGGACACTCCCAGAACTCAGCCCTAGTCCCAGCCCAGGCCTGGCCAGAAGGGGGCTCTGTGAGAAAGGCCCCAATCCTCAAGATCCACTGAGAGAGCAAGACACGGTGGAGGGGGAGGGGGAGATGAGGGCAGATGGGGGTGGGGCAGGGAGTCATCTCATCCCAGAGGCTGGCATTCACATACCCACCTCCCCAGCCACCATCCAGCACAGCCCATCATCACACCTCACCCGGAGGACCGAAGGGGCCCCTTAACTGGTCTCACACCCACTTGGGCCCCCACCATGTGCAATCTGATCTTGTAGAAATGTACCCGTGACTCCCTTCCTCAAAAGCCTTCAGTGGCTCCCCACTGTATCTAGAATGAGATCCAGATGTTAACTGCCAAAGCCATCCACAATCTGGCCCTCACCCACCTGTCTTGCCCCTCCGTCGGCCTGGAACACTCTTTCCCGGTCCTTGACTGACTGACTCCTTTTCAGTCCACAGGTCTCAGCTTAAAAGCTATGCCCTTCCCCACTCCACCCCCACATGTAGCAATCTACATACAATTCCCTCTTAAAGGAAGCTGTTCTTTTCCTTCACAGATTATCACAGTTTATAATCACGTTGTGCGTGTGCATATGTTGTTGTTGATTTATTTCATGCTCATTCCCCACTAGGACTGAAACCTTGATAAGAGCAGAGGCCGTGTCCATCTCTTTCTCCACAGTGTGCCCAGCTCCTAGCACAGGGCCTGGCATAAAGGAGATGCCCCCAAAACATCCTTTGAATGAATACACGAATGTATGTAGACGAAAAGTGAGTGAATGGGTGGAGATGTCTTCAGGCAGCAGTGGATCGCAGTGTTGTTCTCCATCAAGTGTGACCTCTCCCAGCCTCTCCTGCTGCCCCCAAAGTGGGTGCTGGAACCACCACTGGAAGTCCAGATGCCATTTAGCCTCCTTCTCCTTGGAGGGAAACAAGCGCTGAGTCTTGTCCACTTGGGATTTCTGCTGCCAAGTCTGCACATGCTCACCAGGCCTCTCACACCACTGTGGTCCTGCTGTTGCCAGTCCACACATGACCTCAGGACCACTCCCCTCAGATGACCCTAGGTCCACCATCTTGGTCCTCCATTTTGGGTCCAGGTGAGGTGAGGTTACTATGTGGTAGGGGATGCCCAAGAAAGGGTTAAGTTGTCAGAAGCAGAGTCCCGCCCTTGGGTTTGCTCAGCCAATCAGAGTCTGTCCTGATGAGGTAAAGCTTCTATCCTGGGTAGCACTGGTTGAGTTGACAGGCCCCATCTCCTGCTGGAGAGAGCCGTAAGGGTGGAGTTTCTGTGGAACCAGACAGAACTGGAATTAGCTCACTGTCTACTCAGGCCTGGGCTGCCTGACTCCAGGACCTGCCTCTGCTCCTTTCTAAGGCATTCAGACAGACCTTGGTAACTCAGGGGCCCTGTCTCTAGCGGCCTCAGTGGAGACGACAAGGTGACACACACCTCGGCTTCACATCTGGGAGAAGTCTTACAGCCAGAGCAGACCCAGGAGGCCTCAGTTTCCCTGCCTGGGCCCTGGAATACAGCAGGTAGCTACCAGGAAGTGACACGGAGCAGTCGTCACTTGTGCTCAGAGCAGCAGCAGCAGCTTCAATAAACAAGGCCACCAGATGAATCTTCCTATATAGACATCACTCAGAAATAATGATGATGATAACAATGGCAGCTACTTCACAGAGTTCTTCTTGTACGTCACTTTGCCAAGCACAGCATGAGTTTAATCCTCACAAGAACCCTGGAAATCCATCCACTTTACTGACGAAAACACTAAGTCTCAGAGAGGCTACGTGGTTCACCTGAGGACCCATCACTTACTAGGTTATTTGGAACTATATGTTGCCATATCTGTCTCTGCCAGTAGACAGTAATGTCCCAAGGAAAGAGCGTTTTGGATTCCTCTGTGCATTTCCCCGCAGAGCCCTGGGTCTGCCCCGAGAATGGGGCCAGGACACGCTGCACTTCAGCCCTCCTTCTCAGCCTAAGGGCTCGGTGGAAAGCCTACTCTTCCCAGAGGCTTCCCCAAGCCCAGCCCAGCACCATGCCTATGAGGGGGGCTCAGCCGGAGGCTTGCTGCGTGGACAATGAGTGGAAAGCTAGGACCCCACTGGACCACTCTTAGGACTCGCAGGCATGGCCTTTAGTGCTTGAATCACCACTCCAGTGCCCTTGTCACCTCTTTCCAATTAGAAGAATTCTACAAGGACGGGAACTAGGTCTTACTCATCTCTGTAACCCCAAAGGACCTAAACCAGTATCTGGTACAGAGAAGGCATTTATTGTGTATATTTGCTTGAAAACCAAAATAATATATAACTGCGTGTCCCTGCTAGCTTAGAACCCCAATGGCCACAGGTAGTACCAGCACCAAGCTATTCTAGATTAGAATCCTCACATGCAGTCCCCATGCAGGGAGTTTAGTACAAGGTTTCCCAGGCAGAAGAAGAAAGGTAGATCCCTTCCAGTGATGGGTTATGAAGCAAGAGAGGGGACAGAGTTCTGAAGAGGAAGGAGGGGGTGACAAGGAGGAGTAGGAAGCTGGGACAGGAGAGGAATCGGGTCATTTACTTCAACAGGAAGACGCGAGAACCTTCAAGCCTGCTCAGAGCAGCCCGTCTCCCATAGTCAGCTGAGAGTGAGCAGAAGAAAGGCAACGGAGCCCCAGAGAAGGGGGGCCAAATAGCTGCTGTCTGCCCCAGTGAGGCCACCCTGCCCAGTGGGGACCCCGCGCTGCAAGGCTACAGGCCCCTCAGAGAGCACAGAAAGCCTGTGCCTGTCCCTCTCCATTCCCAAGAAGAGAACAGACCTGGCCCCTAAAGGCAGCAGATTTCACAAGAAGGCAAGTTATATAAAAATCTTCAAGGTATAATTCCCCAAAGGAGACCGGATGGCCGCAGGCCCTCAGCTTCATGAAAATCACAAAGCTTAAAGAGAAGGAAAGAGCCACTGGACCAACACACACAAATGGGGCCACTGAGGCCACAGCAGGAAGTGGTTGCCAAAGGTCACATGACAGATAGTGACACACCTGCCTCTCTATTGTTCTTTGAGCCCATCTTCCTCCAATTCCCTCCATTCTTTCCAACAAGCACCTATTTCATTTTCAGGGCAAATTGCACTTATTATGCTTTGTGAATTTGGGAAGAGCTTTACATTCCATGAGATGTTTGAAGAATCCTCCAACCCGAGGCATGAGCAAACACTGTTGAAAGGAGCAGGGGACACGGGTTGAGAGGGGCAGTGTAGGAGTTTGGGGCGTTGCCTTACAAATCCCTCTTTCCCCTGAGAGGCGTTTGAGTGTGGAGTGGAGCCAGGGCGGGGTCAGGCAGTGTTTTTCATCGTGCGGCAGAAGGCAGAGCATTCCCAGAAAGAACACAGAAAAGGCATACAAAGGCATGCTACTAAGTCACGACTCAGAATTAATCGGTCAAGCAGGACCTTTCATGACTGGGAAGCAAGAAGCCAATCTCTGTGCTTGGCTTGGCCATCCCTCTTCTCCCCTGGAGGACAGCAGCCTTAGTAGAAAGGCTGTGGCCCAGTCCCTGGCAAGGAGGCTCACATCACCCTGAGGCTGCCAGGACCAGACAGAGCTGAGCACAGGCAGATGAGGGGGTAGCCAGCTGGACTGCCACCTGGGCCCAGTCATTAAGGTCTCTGAAGCATTCCTGGAACTATACAGGGCTAGAGACAATCATATTGACCAGACAGACTGCTCTCCGGAAGCACTCTGTAAGTGACTAGAAGCAGTAAGTGCGTACGGTAGAGGTGGAGCAGTGAGACCCCGGGGGCCTGCCTCACAAAAGACAGTTGCATAACAGCCTTCCCCGGAGGGTGGGCCAAGTGGAGTGTGCAAGCTGGCGCAGGGCCCAGTTCACAGGCCCAGGAAGCAATCCTGAGTTGGTCCCAGCACTCACGCCCCCTCCTTCACCTTTTTCCTGCCCAGCACACAGCTTCTCCACTGAACACACATTTTGATGTTTTGATGTGAAGAGTTTTGATGTGAAGAGGCGTCCAAACCGTTACCTGCCCAGGACGCCCAACCATCTTGGTGTGATCCTGAAGCCAGGCCCCCAACCCTCAAGCCCTTCCAGAGTCAGCCTGCCAAGCCCACCACAGCCCTACAGGGACCAAAGGTTCCTCAGAAATGGCCCACCTTCAGTAGCCCAAGTCCTCCCAAACCTAAGCATGGACAGATTCTCCCAGGCGTTAAGAAGGCTGTTGCTAACACACTCCCGAGCCAGCAAACTCTGATGCTGAGGCACAAAGAACTCTTTCCCCCTCAAACATCCCCTTTGAGCTAAGCACAAAGAAAAGAAAGCTTGGGGGCACGAGTCCAGCCACTGGACATCCTAGGGGCTGTCCCACTGAAGAGGAAGTGGCCTAGATTCTGACTGTGACCAACCCAGGGTAAATGGGGCAAGGCAGCCTGCATAGGCATGGTGACAGCCGACAGGCACGTGACAGGTCTCTGCTTAGTAGAAGAACCTGCCAATGAGAACCACCCAGTGCTTCAGTAAGCCACCTCGGGCCAGCGCCGGGGGCAATGCATTCCCCATAGCTATGGTTGAATTAGCACCAACTGCATACCAAGCTCTGTGCTATGAACTGTATATGCATCCTCTCAGTTAATTCTCACAACAACCCTTTGGAGGAGGAGCTCTTGTCCCAGGTTACTGATGGGAACATCAGAGCACACAGCAGTAGAGTGACTTGCCCAAATTCACACTGCCAGTCAGCAGGCAGAATGTGATTCGGAAGTCCATACTCTTCCCACTGTCTTCCCTCATCAAAGTTATTCTTGCCCCTGGCTAGTATAAAACAAGATAACTTTCATATCTCAGATGACGTTAATTCTCAGATCCTCACCCGCTCTGGGGATAGCTGAAGAGCTGCTGTTGCCACTGGCCCTCAAGAGAGGCTGCCAGCCACTTCTTCCCCACCTCCTCCCCACTGCCCCCTCCCTAGGCCTGCTGCCCATGGCACAGGGGGCCCGGACACACCAGGAAGAAGCAGTAAGGCCAATGAGTGTATAGGCTGCAGCTCACTTTCATCTATCCTCTTCCCCCAGAGCCAGCAGAGCAACCACCTCAGCAATTTTTGCAGCCAACCAGACCAAATCCCAAAATGGCCAGCACTTTTAGCAAGAGAAGGGATCTGAATGACTCACAAATGGGGAAACATAACTGTGCCGTGTAGCTGGCATCCGGGTGTCAAAGGGGAAGGCTGTGGTCCAAGCTCCTATCCATCCCCCCTTCCCCAGGCACTGGACCAGCTGAGTAGCGCCTGGCCCAGATCAGTCTCCAATGGGATGCTCTAATCTTCCCTGATGCTCCAGCTGGCCAGTCCCCAGCCCCCCGCGGTCCAAACTCGGCTCCATTTGGCTCTGGCCTGCATGCAACTATAACATGTAACAGCTCCTGCTGCAAACATCCCCTCAATTATGTCTGCCTCAGGCCAGTGTTAAACACCAGTGTGCTGCCCCTGGGCACAGACTCCCCAGTGGCAGAGGGGAATGCATGCCAGGCAGCAGCGGGGAGGCCAGCTCAAATTAAACCTTGCCATAGGCAAACTGAAGAACAGAGTGGAGGATTGATGGGTCATGCTCAATCTGGCTCTCTCGCTCTATCCGAGCAATGTCAAATTCACTCACAGCCCCAGTGTAATGCCAAGGAGGAGAGACATTCGAGCACAGGCTCCCTCGCCAAGAGCTCATTGCCCAGCTCCAAGTTCCAAGCTTGGGCTGTCCCCAAGTCCAATTCGGAGGCTGGAGAGTCCAGGATGGCTGAGGGATAGCAAGGCAGCCAGGGCCACAGCCGCTGGCAAGGCCTTACCTTGCTCTCTGAGGGCGACGCCGCCAGCTGTTGCTGCTTGGCGATGTTCTCCGACAGGCACCAGCACACTCTCTTCTTCTGCTCCTGCGAGTGTGCTTCCAAAGTGAATAAGCACTCTGCCTTCTGACGTCAGGGAAAACAGAGAAAGGGATAGTTAAGACTGCTCCCTGGTTCAGGGGGCTCCCAGGCCCAAGCCCATCCCTGGGCTCCAGAGGGTGAGGCTATAGCGGGGAGGGGAGTGTCCGCCAAAAGCCACAATGCACACTAATCCCCAGTGACACTGAGGCGGCTGGAGGAGCAGGGAAGCAGGTTCAGGGGCCAGCTGGTGAGCTGTGGGCCTACCGGTTGGGGGAAGGGAGGGAGGCTCTCAGCACAGTGGAAGCCTGTGGAGAGCTGCAGGACAGAGCCAGTGAGGTCACCCCCGGGGGCAGGCAGCACAAGGCGGCAGCTGGGGGAGCTCGCGGGGAACCCAGAGGGCCAAGACCGCTGGCTGATGCTCCGTGGAACCAGGAGCTCTCCCCCCAGCTCACAGAACCTGTCTCCCTCACAGCACACTCAGCTGATCACAAGGCCAAGCTTAGACAGGTGGCTGGATGGACATACCAACAGACCCAAACAGCAACTCAGGTCCCTTTGGAAAGTCTCTGTGGCGGGCACAGTCATGTGGCCCTCTGCACCCTCACTGCCTGGCACATGATCTGCGTCTGATCAGTGACTGCTCAGATGAGGGCGGCAACATCTCCCGCAGTGCTAACACTTACACCCTGCTTTGCTATTTAACCTTGCCAAGTGCTACAGTCTCCTCTCCCCAACCAGACTATAAACTCCTTCTAGGAAGGCCTTTTGTATCTGGGCCTAGCACACTGCTTGGCAAGTCATGGCCTTGGTAAGCTCTGGCTGCCTGGAGGAACTTCCGGGATGAGGTCAAATGCAGGCCAGCTTTGGCACAAGCACCAGGGAGTTATGGGGACCCAGGAGGTTGCCCCTCAAAGCAGCTGGAGGCAGGGTAGGAACAGTGTTGCATGCCCAGGGTTACCACCCACCACCAGGAGCTCTGAGCAGGGGATTGCAAGCTCTCTCTGACTCCACTGGAATTTGATTATAACCCCACAGGGCTGAGATTAAATGAACTTGCCAGGAAGCATGAGTTGGATGGCCTAGAACAGAGAAAAAGACAGTGTTTCTATCCAGTCCCTCCCTGTTTTGCAGTTGGGCAGGCATGGTGCGAATTCCAGCTTTGCCACTTCCCAGCTGTCGACCTCAGAAAAGTTATAAGCTATCTGTAAAATGGGAATGATAATGGCATCACCCAGATCTCAGAGCCACTGGCAGGGCAAGCCATGAGGACCTCAGGCCTCAACAAACAGTAGCTATTGTTATTATTTGGTAATCCATTTCATTTAATAAATATTTATTGAGCACTTGCTATGTGTCAGGGACTGTACTAGCCACCAGAGATAAAGAGGTACATGAGATAGACTCAGTCCTTGCCCTCAGGTTCAAGGGCAGAAATAATAAACAATAAATAATAAAACAAGCAATATACAGTCAACCCTCCATATCCACAGGTTCTGCATCCATGGACTCAACCAACAGTAGATGGAAAATATTTGAAAACATTTATATTGTGTTAGGTATTATAATAATCTAGAGATGATTTAAAGTACACAGGAGGAAGTGCATAGGTTATATGCAAATACTGTGCCATTTTATATCAAGGACTTGAGCGTCTGTGGATTTGGGAATCTGTGGGGGTCCTGGAATCAATCCCCCATGGATACCAAGGAATGACTATAATTACAAATTGTGAAAATGTCACAAAAGTCATAAAGAGAGAGTTTTTAAAGGTGAGCCAGGTGATCAGAAGAGGCCTCCTTGAAGGGGTGATACTCGAGCTAAGGCTTGAATTATAAGAAGGAGCCAGCAAGGAAAGTGCATGGGAGAAGTTGTTCCAGGAACAGTAAATGCAAAGCCCTGAGATGGTTATTTGCATCCTCTGATAGCATCTGGGGACTTTGTCTACCCTGCCATCCTACCCAACCCTCAGGAATGCTACTCTTCATGAAGAGGGGCCCACCTCCCATGCTGAGTAGCCCAGAGTGCCAGCCATTCCTCTCCTGCCCAAAAGTACTGAGAAGCTTATCTTCCTACAAGCATCAGAGGAGCAAGGGAAGAAAGCCCCCCCTGTCGGCTTCAGGAAACTGGGTGGATGTGCTGAGGCAATCCCAGAGCTTCCAATTAACAACAGGTTCCCTCCGCTTCCCAGAACCTTCCAGCCTACAGCAGGGGAAGGACACACCCAGCAAAAGACCCCAAGATTCCCCAGGGAGAAGCTGGGTGGGAAAGACGCTGACCAGAGGGCCCTCTGCTCCCTTTCTCATCGTGTTCCCCAGCAAAGGGAGGGGTGAGGCAGGAACTATGGTCCCTTCCAGCTTGGAAAAAGCCCCCACCACTCCAAAGAGTCAGCACTGGCCTGAGCCTGCCAGCCCTTCTTTTACTGTGAATTTACTGAAGGCCTCTTCTTTTTCTGTTCTGAAGCAGGAATTCTGCCTTACTAATAATTCCTTAGTCTAATAAATTAAAAAGAACTTTCCCATCGATGATCTCATTTTGATCTTGGCAATTCAAAGAGGAGGCAGGGGAGGGCATGGAGAGTTATTCCCATTTTATAGAAGGGAATAACCAAGGCTCAGAGTGATTGAGGACCTCCCTGAGTCTCATTGCCAGTGAGCAGAAGAAGGAAAACTCAAAGCCTTAAAGAACTTTCCACTGGGATTTCATCTCCAAAACCTGGGGAGGCCTCCTCACCACCTGGCGAGGCTGCCACACCGGCTGGCAAGAATGCTCTCCCTTGCAGACTGGCCCAGGCAACCAGAGTGCAAAGCCTTCAAAAGACACTCTACAGGCCAGTGGGTCTCAGAGCAGCCGCAGAGGTCACTGGCAGCTGTATGTACAACTGGGCACTGCTCTCAGCTTCAGGAGGTGGTGCCCTCCCTACAAAAGTACAAGAAAGCTCCCCAAGCTGGGAGGGCCTCCACAGCAAATGAGCTGCCTACCCCTAATCCTGAGATAGACCCCTCAAACCCCATTCCCAGTACTAAGCACTTTAGCAGCAATGCCTTGATATTTCTCCCAACAACCTTGCAAGGTAGCAGCTGGGATTATCCCCATTTCACTAACAGCACAAGAACCACCCTGCCCTCCCCTGCCCCTTTGGAAAGCCATGTTTCTCTACCTGGGACAGCAACCATATTGTCTATCTCAACTTCAGAGTGTAGGGTTGCCTCTGGCTCTGAGAACTTGGAGCTGAAAACCTCTATAAGGCTGGAGAACCTAGTAAAAACCATAAGGCTTACAAGGCTCCAAGGACCTAACTTCAGGCCTGGCCCTGGGGCAGGATCTGGCTGGCTTAGATGGGCAAACATTTTTGGGAGGCCTAAGCTTTGGAAATTGGCCTGGCCAAAACAGCGAGAACACTAAGCCTTTCCCTCCAGGGAGGCTGAATTCTCTCATCTGACTAAATCTGTCTAAATTGGGAGCCCTCATTGCCTGTCTGGCTGTTCCCACATGTGAACCGTCTCTCTTAATCCAGTGTGTGACCCAGCTCATCAGGTTCAATGCTGATACACACAGTGCCGTCAACACCAGGCTTGGGGGTCAAGAGAGTCAGCTGCCCTGAAGGTATCCTCGTGGAACTCACTCAGGCACTGCCTCCTGACTGCAGGTGGTCAGCCAAACACAGAGCTTTCAGATGCACAGTTTTGACCCAGAAACGCTGGGCCCAGGCTTCTTTTCACTTACACATGAGCATCCTCAAATCCAACCAGACACCCACCCTTCTCTTGGCCTCTTTAAAAATCCCCATCTTGCCTCACCCTCCTTGCTCCTGAATTAACTTTATCTTTGTAAAAGTCAACACCTCTTCAGCTATAGTTTAAGTTGGTTCATTTGCTTTCACAAACATTTTCTCACTTAATTCAATTCTCCTAATGATTCTATGACATAGGTAGGAAAGAAAGGCACAGCTGTTACCATTTTTTAGATGAGAAAACTAAGGCTCAAAGAGGTTACATCATCAGCCCTAGGAAGTCTCCAAAGAGAAAAGATTCAAAGTTTGTCTTCTTTCTCCTCCAGAGCCTATGATCTTGCCATATTTGTATAACTGTATATGCACATTACAAAGAATGTGAGATATTCCTCTTAGCTTTCATTTTAAAAGATCAATAAATCATCTGCGATATCTCTAACGGAGAGTAAATGAATATAAAAAGCTCTTCCCCTTATTAGGAAGCTGACAATAATAATAGCCACCACTTACTGAGCACTCACTGTGTGCCAAGCTAGTGCTAAGTGCTTGGATGCAGTATTTGATTGAATCTCATTTAATCATTACAACAACCCTACAAGGTAGGCCTCATCAGCCTTGCTTCAGAGATGAGTATGTAACTCGCCCCAGATCAATCAGGAAATGGCAGAGTGAAGATTCAACTCTAGGTCTTGCTAACTCCAAGGCCCAGACTCTGAAATTAATAGAGCCAGCCTCAGATCTAGATTAGAGAATGGTCCCTGATCAACGTGCCCACTGGTCCAATGCCCCTGGTGCTCTGTATCCAGTCGTGAGCTGCATCTGTCCTGTGGATCTGCAGGGACCGAGGGACACCAGTCAAGAGGAATAGAGACACAGAACCA
Organism: Lepilemur ruficaudatus; assembly: GCA_963574885.1. Lineage (NCBI taxonomy): Eukaryota > Metazoa > Chordata > Mammalia > Primates > Lepilemuridae > Lepilemur > Lepilemur ruficaudatus. The sequence continues at coordinate 34,280 of CAUYRT010067795.1, read as the reverse complement.
GGGACTCTTTAGGACAACCCTACCCTGGACCTTGCAGCTGGAAACAGTTAGAGCTGCTACCACCCAGGTGATTGGGGCTCTCTGAATGTGGAGTGGAAAAACCTCTCCAAGCTCTGACTCTCTCCTCCCTGGTTTCTTCTCTGAGTGCCGCTTACATGTCAGGCAATGAAGAGACACCACTTATCAGAAGTTCCAACTAAGGTGTGAGTTTGGGGCTCTCCATGGGATCCCAAACTACCCATGTCAAGAATGGCCCAGACTACAGAGCAAGCAGACATCCTGTCTTCCCTGCATTGCAGATGTGCCTCTCATAAACAGCAACCCATTAAGAGTAGAGAGAGGCTCCTAGCTGCCTGTGAGCTCAACCCCCCAGGCCCTTGGGGTCAGATCACCTGGCACTTTACTGAAATAAAAAGCCCCAAATCAATATCCCTTCATCAATCTTTGAAGGGCTAGGAAGGAGGTAGACCCCTGGAAACCAATGGAGCAGAAGTGCTTTTCTCTGGGAGAAACAAACCCAGCCTGGCAGGAAGCTCTCTTGTTATTAAAGAGCCTGGAGCTTCCTTTCAGGGACTGCCTGAGAGAATCAGAACCCAGAGCGGTGAGGCTGGAGGCACAGCCCAGCCTGGCTCATGGCTTCTCCTATATGCACTCTGCTCGCTTAGCTCTGCGGAACTAAACACCCTCCAGCACGGAGGCGAGTCCACCAGCCGCTTCCTTCACCCCAGCGGGGATGTAGCTGACACAGAGGATGTCCAGTGCCCTCTTGGCTCCCAGGTCTGCCATTCCAGGCAGCCTAAGTCCCTGGCTGAGCTCCAACAATGTCCACTGCCTCTTCGAAACTTTCTGCTCTCCCCTGAAGTTAACTTCTCACCAACTGTCTTCTCCCTCAGGGATTTGTTCAAAGAGTCACCCAAGGCCTCACACTGCTAATCTTAGCCAGGAACTGAAGGGATAATTTCCAATCACAAACAGTGCCCAAATTCCTTCTCAAAGGGTGTATTCCTCTTGGCCAGCCAGTCTAGACCATGCCCCACCTCCCACAAGACGGGTTCCCAGGACTGTTGGCTGAGACAAACTTAAGCAGAGGCAGAGGGCAGGAAGGAGCCCTTGCTTGGAACAGACACCAACCACCCTGTTCACATCAGCAGAGATAAAAGGTTGGGAATAGAAAATTCACTGAAAATTGAAAATAATTTGTATGTCTCAGTGGCTCTCAACTTTTTCATCATCGGGGACTTCTTTGGCTAAACCCCAGGCTTAATGATATTTTATCTACCGTACCATATCAAGCAATAAGTTGTTTGCCATATTTTGCTAAGCAAAGGCATAACACTGCCCATCCGAGCTTCTGATCAGACTGAGGATAATCAGGAATATCAGTCACACTGAGTTAGCATCATTCCAGCCCCAAACGCAGACACTTCTTGTTTCCTTTAGCCTGTATTATCTGGCCCAGGTAAAGGTACAATTAACTTCAGGCCTTTGGAAACACTGACAAGACCCTGTAGGAAGGGTGGTGGGTGGTACTTCCTGGAAAAAGTAGAAGAAAGAGGCAGGCACAGGAATCAGGGCGATCTCTAGAGGAAGGGCTATTAATAAATAAACAGCTGCCAGGCCACATCCTCATTATGATTCTTGCAGGTGAGGGAGGTCAGGAGGCCCTGAGCAGGAGATCTCAAGGGTCAGTTCTAAGTGCTTTTTTGTCCATGGCTCTTTCACACAGAGGTAAGAGAGGTAAGGGCAGGGACTGCTATTCCCATTCTGCAAAGCAAGAAACTGCCCTTCTGAACTTGCCCTGGGCCACTGCATGAGCTGGAGCGGAGGCTGGCATCAGAGACCTGGTCTAGAACCCAGCCCAGCATCTTGCCTCAAGTGCCAGGTCACAGATCTCTCTCCTCAAATGTACAGGGAAGGACTCACCTCTGCCAGATACAGCACACAGAATTTCAGGTCTTCTGAAGAACCTTTGAGGGAACAAAAATACTTGCATTAGAATTGGCTAAAGAGTCCCAGCAGCCTGCCTGAGCACAGTCAGCTGTCTTGCCCAGAAGGCCAGAAGGCTGTGTGTGTGGTGCTTCCTGGAAAAAGAAGGAGAAAGAGACAGGCAGGAGACTGGGAAGTCTCTGGAGGAAAGCTGGCTAAATAAATAGCTGGGGTGAGGTACTGCTATAAGACCCCTGCCTGCAGGTCCACCTGGCCCAAAGAATGCTGTAATCTCATCCCCAGGAGAGTAGCCAGGAGCACCCTCTGGGCATCAAACAGCCAGGTGCAGGGAGCCTGCACCCAGAGGGCCTCCTCCTTTCCGTGATCCCTACAATGAGGGACATGGAGGCAGCACACACCTGAGTTTTCCTTTGAACACTCCAACTGCCTTCGCCATTTAGAAATTCAACAAGGAGCTGTTTAGTTCCTAGGTGGGCCTTGTTTCCCACCAGTGAATGGTGGGCCCTGCAGGGGGCATCCCCAGTCATGGGCTGGGCAGAGCCCAGAGATGGTTTCCAGGCTGGGGCTCGATCCCTCTGAGTGTTTTCCTAGAGTCCCCTCACCCTTGTTCCGGGACCCCAATTGCAGCCCTTCACCAAGCCCTCTCTACCTGGGAGGCAGCTGGGAGGGGCTGTCAGCTGGCCCGTCCTCCTCCAGCAGAGGCGCTAAGGTAAAATCGGGCAGATGATCTGCTCAGAATGCCTCAGAGGCAAAAGCACTGAGAGATGACCTCCAGCTGTTGAGTTTGGACTCAGATGGGAAGAGAGGGCACTCCAGGAGGGGGGGACAGCATGGGCAAAGTCAGGCAGATGGAGAAGCACAAGCTGTGCTGAGAGCGAGCAAGTGCAGAGAAGAAGCCCTGCCTCCTCCTCCAGGACACCTGCCCTCACCACTGCAGCCACTCCTTGGGACCTGGCGGCACCCCCCACTGGGGTGCTCGTCTGGGCATGGGCCCAGGATGATCAGTAACTCCCTGCACTTCAAGCAACAGGCTGGCATTGTTGAGGGAAGCAACCATACGGAACTTTAGAGTGCCATAGTGCTACATGCCAACCACTGTCCTAAATGCTTTCCACGTATAAGCTCGACCCTCACAACAACCCCTGCAGACAGGGTTCTTGTCATCCATGACTCAGGTGAGAAAACTGAGGGACAGATGGATTAGGTAACTTGCCCTGGGTAGCAAGGGGCAGAACCAAGATTTAGACCCGGGCAGCCTGGCCCCAGAGCCCATGCTGCGACCCACTACACGCCCACCTCCCAAATGCCCACCACATAAGCCCTACCCAGCCCCTCTGTCTTCTCAAGTCACGAGGCCCAGTGCTGGGCTCAAAGCAGACCCCCCAACACATACTTAAAGCAAAGACACTGTCAAAGAAACCAAAATTTTTTACAAAGAGAAGGTGACGAGCTAAAAATTTGTGGGCCAAGCCAATTCCTAAGAAAAGCAGTGAGTGAGGGCCCTGGTGGGGGTGAAGGCCAGGGCCCCCTGAAGCAAGCATATGGCAGTTCCCTAGACAAAAATTATCCTAGTGCCAGGGGCTGCCAGCCAGAGCCAGATAAAAAATAGCCCATAAGTAAATGAGGATTCACTTTGGACTTTGAGAGAATAAATCTTTTTACTTCTCCCCACCTAGAGATGGGCTGGGGAGGAAGGAAGCCCTGCCTAAGAACTCCATCATGTTTAAGCAAACTGTAATTTCAAAGCTGGTTCCTTGTGTTGCTGAGGGTGGAGACAAGAGGAGGTGGTTTCTTTTGTTTAGGAGAACATTCTGGGACGTTTCCTCGACTTTCCAGAAGCAGATCCTAGTGCCAAGGGAAAGCCACAAAGATCTATGTAAGAAGATAACAGAAATTTGGGTTTTAGAAACTGGCAATGAGAAAAGAGAAGGCTCTGGAAGGGAGGAGAGAGCTCAGGGGATGAGAGGCTCAGGGAGACAGAAGGCCGAGGTTGGGGAAACACATCCTAAGACACAGTCCCTGTGGCAGAGAGTGGCTGATGAATTGCCTTGACAACTTTTCTGTGCTGTGACACTCTGACTTCCCTGCATTGCTGTAAACTTTCACTGAAATCTGCTCCCCATCGCAGCCTGCGCCGGCAGGACTCTGCAAGAGGATGGGATGTGGCAGTGCTCAGCACGGTTCAGAGCCTCACAGAAGAACAGCAAACGGAGGAGGGAGCCACGGGCCCCCCGGGACGAGCAGCAGCCGCAGGAAAGAGGCTGCAAGGGGCTGACCAGGACAGACACCTCGGCCCCTTCTGCAGCATTAGACCCGGGGCTAGTGCAGAGGGGAAGGGACACGGAGACAGCACACATTTGAGTTAGCCTTTAACATTCCCTTGCCCCTGCCATTTTGAAATTCAACACAGAGCCATTTGGCTCCAGGGTGGACCTCACTTCCCTCCAAGGAACTCCTGGCCCATACAGGGGGGATCTCCAGCCATGCCCTGGGTGGAGCCCAGGTCCGACCCCTCTGTCATTTTCCCACAGCCCTCTCTCACCTCATCTGAGATCCCAAACTCAGCCACTCACTAAACGCTCTCCACCCTCTGAAGCAAGCCAGGAGGGGTGTTGCCTCCACTCTCCAGACATAAAGACTGAGGCCCAGGAAGGGAAAACAACTTGCACAAGTCGTACAGTGAGTAAGAGACAAAGCTGAGATTTGAACTCGGATGGCCTGCCTCCAGAGCCTGTGTTCTTGACCATAGTGTCACCCTTCTGCCCCTCCACAGGTTACTCATCTGCCATTCCACCAGGCTATGAGGTGCAGAGGTGGCAATGTGTCCCTTCCACTGCTATCTCCTCGGCAGCCAGCACTGCATGGGCTTTCGGGGTGTGCTCAGAAAATGCCGACTAAGAGTTAACTCCATGCATTCCAGCAGCTTGGACCTAAGCAAGTAAGTTTCTGAAACTGGGTACCCGGCTCCCCAAGGTAGGTGGAGAGCCCAAGGATCAGCTGAACATTTCCAGGCCACTTCTGACAGACATGCGCAGGCCAGGAAGACACATTGTGGGCGTGATGCTGGCCGCCTAGGAGGCAGAAACACAAAGAGCAGCAAAGCCAGCGGGCGGCAGAGGCAGGAAGAGACCACAATGGGCTCCGGCTGACCGGAGATGTCCCAATTGTTAGCGCCAGCTCTCCGCCTGTTCCCATCACACTGCCATTCAGGCCTGCTGAAGCTTGCGGGAGGCTGGGCAAGGAGGAGGACAGGCAGGGTTTAAGCGGCCACCAGCCAGGAGCCCTGGGGAAGGGGTGCACGCCCAGCTCCGGAGCTCAGGCAGTGTTTCTGGTCTCCTTTTAGTCATTCATTCATTTACCCAACAAACACTCACTGGGCAGCCACGAATGTTCTGTGCCCCATGCTAGGCCCTGGGAGTAAGCTTGGCCAGCGAAGGATTCTTCAGACAAGTCACACACATGAAGGAGTCCTTGGTCCCTGGGGTGGGGCTGATTCTCCACTACCAGGGAACAGCCCTTGCCAGCCCCCGCCACCCAGAAAGGCTGGGTACATTCCTTGTTTACCATTTTCTTTGCCCCAAATTGAACTCTGCATACATGTTGATTTGAAAGAGATAAACAAGAAACCTAGGAGTCGTGAGCAATGTTAATCAGAGACCATTCTGCCAACAGAGGCTCCAGCTAAGGCACCAAATGCATTTCTTAAAAGCCTCACTCAGGCCCTTGCTGCAGCAGTGGGTCTCTTGGGGCTCAGGGGAGGCGGGCAGGAAATCGGGCGCCAGGACTCAGAACATTGGTTCCTGCGGCTCCAACTCTGACTGCAAGGGAAGGGGTCACTAAACTTCCGTGGACCTCTGGACCCACAAGGCTGTCTTGGGGGAGTGGCGATGGCTAGGGGGAAGAAGCAAGGGCTCTACTGGGGCCTGGAAAGAATTCTAAGCATTGGAATGTGCACCTTCACTGCTCAGTGTCATGGAGCTACTCCCTTTCTCTCAGCAGCTCTCAGGCTCCCTGGAGGTCTGCCCCAAACCATCTCAGGCCTGAGGGCTACCCCAAACTGTCTGCCCAACAGATCTAGGGCTGGCATGTACACACACACACACACACACACACACACGGCCATGGTCATCTCTCCTGAGAAGGGCTGCCTTGGCCACCCTCAGCCCTTGTCTAGCTGCCCACCATCTGCAGGGAGAGGAAGCCACAGAAGCCACAGGAGCCACGGAAGCCAGGCCTGCATGAGGCTACTGCTTGAACACAGCTCAGCATCTAGAGGGTTTCTTTGCTATACCTCGAGGCCCCACACCACCCACCTTGACCATCACAACCCAGTGGAGGATGAAGTTCACCCCACTCCTAACCAATTCCCAGGCGAGGCCCCCAAGGGGTGGCAGCAAGACAGTACGGGCACTGCCCAGCTCCTCACAGCAACCCTGGGGGTTCTGCGTGGGATGTCAGAGCTGGGAGGAAACACAAAGTGCTGGCCCAACCCTTACTTCCCAGTCAGAGAACTGAGGCCCAGAAAAGGGTGAAGGCAGGTGAAGTCGCGCACACAGCACAGCAGCAGCAACGCCCAGCCCAGAACCCCAGACTCTCAGCTACTGCCCTCTTCCCCTACCCCCACCCCAGCCTCCACCCACAGCGTAGCCAGTCTGAGCCCCCTCCTTTCCCCCTCCCTCCTGTCAGCAAGAAGCTGAGCAGACCTGGGCTCGCGGCCCCAGACTTGCAGTGGGCACAACAGAGTAAGGGGTCAGTTCTTCTAACCAACCAGGGTACATTACTGAGCACTGCCCCCTGCCCGGTACTCCTCAAATGTGACTGGGTCTAGAACATCTGAGCTGCGGTTAGGGAGGAGGAGGCAGAGGAGAAGGGACTGTGCTGTGTGTGTGTGGTGTGTGTGCACGTGTGTGTGTGCGTGCGCACATGCGTGCTATGGGCAGAGCAGAGGCACAGGGGAGAAGGGGCATGTGGGGGAAGCTGTGCGAGGGGGCAGCCAGGGAGGAGCAGGCGGGCAGCAGGGAAGCTCAGGGCAGAGTCTGCTGCAGCTCTAACCTGCTCCCCTCCAGCAGGCACAGGGGAGCACCTGGAACACCAGTGCCTGAGCAGGAGTGGCTCAGAGGACTGCTCCTTCCCACCACCCCTGGGCCAGGCTGAGCCCGCCCTGAGGGAGGGACTGGTCCCAGCACAAGGTGACTCGCTTTTCCCCTCCCTAGGCAGGAGAAAGCCAGAGCCAGAGAAGTCATAAGGGGCTTCCGGTGGGGAAGTGAGAGTGGAGGTTCTCACACTGACGGGGTTTCCAAGGAGCAGGAACCGCCAGGGCACCGAGCACACAGGATGGGTTTGCAATAGTCAGGAAGTTTTCCTGGAGCAAAACCCGCCAAAACAGAATTCTTTCGCTGGGTAATATTTTCCTCCCTGCCCCTGTCACCCACCCTCAAACAGGTCTGTTGTTGTTTTCATAATCTGGGAGAGGAAATCGAGCCCCTTTCAGCAGAGACCTCAGGCGCCAAACCAAACCGCCGACAGATACTCCCAGCTGGCTTCCCGTCCCACGAGGGGAGGAGGGCACGGTGGAAAGTTTGGGTTAGAAATTCCCTTCATGCTCCCACACGCGCCTGCGCCCATCTGCTTGGGCTCAGGCTGGGCAATGCGCCGGGGTGGAGTGGGAGCAGTGGTCTCTGTCCACGGATCTGCAGGGTGGCAACAAGCACTTATTGGGCACCTGTTATAGGCCAGGCATTTTGCATTTATGACCTAGTTTAATCTTCACAACAACCTTCTGAGATACTATTATTATCCCCACTTACACATGAGGCTCAGAGAGGTTGAGTAACTTGCCCGAGGTCACACCAGTAGTAAGGGGCAGGGCCAAGATTTGAACACAGGTCTGAGTCTAAAGCTCTTCCCACCCTACTCCATTGCTCCCTGAAAGGTCTCTAGAATAGAAGCCTTCCTGAAAAGCTCAGGGCATATCACAAGACATACCAGCCTAAAGATATGCCAATGTCTGAGAGCCTACCAGCCCTGGGACAGAGCCCAACAGCACATACTCAAGTGCCCCCCTGAGGGATGGCAGCCAGATCCCAGACAGGTTCCCAGAGCAGCCCGGGCAGCTGCTTACCTTCCTGCAGCTTCACACTCTGAAGGTAGAGGGGGTTCCTCAGGACGTCACAGCGGCCGGGCTCGTCCTCCTTGGTGAAAAGCAGCAGGTCCGAGTAGGCAAACAGTGTCACCTGTGTCGAGAGAGAGCAAACAGAACTGGCTGCCCTATTGTCCCCGGGAGGCTGGAAGCCACGACCTCCCCTGAAGGTTCAGGTAACACATCCTCATCATCTCAGGTGCATCTCAGGAACCAGGAGCAGCAGTCGATGTGGCTACAGCCAAGGGCAGAGACCTGACCTGCGGTCCAGACGGCCCGTCGCCCCTTGTTTTCTAAACTTTCACCCCTCCAAGTAGGAAAAAACAGAAGAAAGAGAAGGCCCTCACCCTGCGTGCAGATGGTGTCTGCAACCCTCTCTACAGCCCGGCGCCCGCAGTCCCACCCTCTGCCCAATGCCCCTGGAGTCTCTAGCCCAGCACTCTTGGCTTGGTTGCCCTTGAGCTATATGTTCCATACTGGCTTTCATTCTACTGTCAGTGTCTGACTAAAAGAGCACTGTACTTGGAGTCAGAAGGCATGAGGCTCCTATCCCAGCGCTGCCACTAACTAACCACAAAAAAATTGGTTAAATTCCCTTAACCGGCTGAGCCTCAATTTTCTCATCGGCGCAAACAGGGAGAAGGGTCCCTGCCCAGTCGCTCCCAGGCTTTTTCCACAAGCTCTCCTCAGACTGGAGTGAAGCAGCACACAGCGTGAGGTCATATTACTAAATTCCTTGCAGATAATTTTAACTGCATTAATGAGAAATTGGCTCAAGAAAAAGCCAGTTACTTACGCTCCAATACAGACACATACATAACTTTTATCTCTTTTATGCACTAGCTGCTCCAAAAATAAAGGCGAAAGCTATTTTTAGACATTATAGGTAAACCAACAGGCATGCTCAGCATAGTTTTACGCTAAAAAAAATCCACTTGATCCTCTAATGCCACTAAAGATTACACTGTTCTTTGTTTTGTAAATCCTGCAGTGGCCTTTAGTCAAAAGCAATAAAATCCAATTTTAGATTCTCCAAAGAAAACAAAATATTATTAATTATGTGAACTTTCCTTTGAAGTGTCAAAACTTGATACTTCATCTCTTCTGAAGCAAGAAGAATTAGCCAGAAGGGTCTGGCATGCACTGAGGGGCACAAGATGACCCCACAGCTCTACTCTAAAACTCTGTCCTACAGAAATACTTATAAGGATATATAAATGTAAACATATAAGGATGTTCTCAGCAGCACTTTTTTTAATTTAAAGAAAGAAAATAACAGAAATGCCCATCGAGAGATGATGGATAAAACAAATTATGCAACCTTCATATGGTAGAATTTTATGCAACTATTTTTTAAAAAAAGTAGAGCTATATGGGCAGAAATAGAAATCTGTCTATCATAAGTCAAAATAGTGCAAGGTGCAAATACCCAGAGTATAATCTAATTTTATAAAACAAATCTATAAATCTCTCTATATTTACACGTTTTTAAAAATATCTAAGATATTCAACACACTCCTCACTCCAGGGAGTGGGATTTTACTTTATATATTATGGTTTAATTTGCATTATTTTGCAATGAGACTGTTACTTTTGTAATTTAAATGTATATATTAATAAAATACATCAAAGGATCACTTGGCTTCTGAGTGTAGCACAAACAGTGGTTTGAGGAAATATGGGTCACAGAGACAACAGGGGGACATCCTTGAGCAGGAGCTCTCAGGGCTTCTAGCTTCTCCAATGGGGCCCAAACATGAAGGCTGGAAGGGATCTTGGTGGTGGCCCTATCCAACCCCATTCCCACCACAGCCCTGTCTCAGTATGGCCCAAGAGAAGCCTCCATTTGTTAAACACTTAGTTTCCGCTCAGTGGATCCTCATTTGTAAATAACACCATTGCTCTCATTTACAGATGAGGACCCTAGAGCTCAGAGAAGCTCAGTGACCGGTCCACAGCCACACAACCGGGGCCCATTGCTCAGGTCTGGTGGACCTCAAAGCTCCCCCTCTACCATAGCAATATACCTATGGAATGTGAAAGAATCCAAACAAGGACCGAAAAGAGAAGCAAAGGAGACCAAAAATCATAACGTTAAGGGAGGAGAAGAAAATGACCTGAGAGTTCAGGAAGATTCAAAGGGTTGGTTGTCTAAGGGGAAGACTCCAAAGTCAAGCAATGGAAAGAAGGCTCTAAACTGTCAGAAACACAAGGCAAACCCTCAGGCTCCCACAAAACACGTCCCTGACTCAAGGGGAAGTCTGTCGGTCACCTCCAGAGCCAGAGGGAGGCTGGCAGGGGAAGAGTTGGAGGAGACAATCTGTGAGGAGCCTAGAAAGTCAAAAGCCGGCCCAGCCCCAGAGCGGATTGGAAGGAGGGCGTGGAGGGAGGAGCCACTGGCAAGGTGAGAAAAGGGCCAGGCCACTGCCCCAGCTCATATTTCCAGAGCTGAGAATATGGTCTAGACAGGAAGTGATTAAGGCATGAATGAAGAATTTCCCCAAAGGTCGGGTCAGGGAAAGGCCAGAGCTGGCACACAGCTGGAGGCAGGGCAGAGGGGCAAGCGTGCCAGGGGAGGGCATGTGGACCCCTCACATCTCACCAGCCCACAGTGGAGCGATGCCCATTCCCATGGCCCGATTACCTGCTGTCTTCCACAACAGGCCATGGGGCTTACCAGGTGTCTTCCTCAAACTTGCTCCAAGGATGCATCTGTTTTTCCAAAGGGTCAAGTGTTGAGGGATCACTTGGTTAGGGAATCCTTACAACTCAGAGGGTGACTTCTCCTAAGTGGCCCTAACCAAGCTTCTTCCTGGGAACCTGGCCCAAGGGCAGGGTTTGTAGAAAAGACCTTGCTGACTTAGTTCATGTTAAACTCCCTGAGTCAGTGTGTAAAGTGAGGGTGTGTCTGTCCTGTGCTTCATAGTATTCCTGGAACCTAGCACTGCGCCTGGCTATGTTGTGGATGCTCAATAACTATTGTTTGAATGTATAAATGTGGCAGCTCCAAAACGCTGATTTAACCTCAGGCCACATTAACCAAGTTTGTGACTTCTGGGAGGGGGTATGATGAGGGCAGTTCGGTGTGGGACTGGATCAGCTCACAGAAGTTAGCAAACTTGAGCATGCCCAGAGAAGAGATGGGACAAAGAACCAAGGGGGAATATTCTAGAAATAAAGATTTCTATTAAGAGTAAGGGAACACTTTCCACAATTTAGTACTCTCCAGTAATAAAACCGCTGTTCAGATGGCTGCCCCGGCAGATTCAAAAACCATTAGCTGGAAAGTTACAGGAAAACAATTAGAAGGGATGACTCCTGAGGGCCCAACCAACACTGCGGTTCTGTAAATGTATCCAAGTCCCTCTTGAATTGGTTTATGTTTTTGGCCTGAGTAACACGATAGGGTACCAAGATCCACATATTCGGTTGCTATAATACTTGAAGAAAAAGGAATGTATTTATTTTACTTGTCTTCAAATCACTTCCTTCCATCTTGGGGGTGGGGCAGGGGCAGGGTGGGGGTGGGTCTCTTGGCTTTAAGGCTCCAAAGAGCTATGAGCGGAGACTTTTTTGGACAAATTGTAACTGCAACCAGGCTGTGGTTTCAGCTTGTGCTCCTTAGTTGGTTTTTAAGCAAACATGCCAGTGGCAGCAGGGGATCATGGAAAGCACTGCTGAGCCAGAGCGAGCTGCAGTGCTAATCCTGGCTCCATCCCTTGCCAGCCTTGAGACCCTCGGGTCCCAGTTTATCTCACTGGAGCCTCAGTGTCTCAACTACAGACTGGGGACAGCCGTGCCTCTCGTGGGGGCGTTGCAAGAACTAATTGGGATCAAGTGTGTGAAATGCATAAACAGTGAGGATGCACAATAAGTACCCAATGTTTGCAGATTTAATGGCGAGTGGACAAACAAAAGAGCGAATTTAACATATGTGTATGTTCCAGGGTGGCTGCCTTTTCTAACTGCCTTCTTAGGAGTCTGGGGAATTTAAGTCACACTTTACTTTCTGACGCTTGGACACCTGACCGAGCTCCACCACATGTTAATTCGCCAAAGGTAGCTCCAGCTTCTCTTTCCTAAAACTTAAATCCTCCTCAACAGATGAAGTTTTACTCCCACTGAGACAGCTCAGAAGATGTGCTGAGATTCTTAAGAAATTTCCCAAAGAGGTCCAGAAAAGAGGAAGGCTAGAAACGCAGTGAGCAATACCGCGTAGTAGAAATAAGCATGCGGTCCTCCCCAACCCCTGCCGGGGGAGCTCCTTTATGAAAGACAAAGTTCATTTGGAACATATGAGCTCTGGTCGGCTGTTTAAAAAAGAAAACCAACTTTCTGCTTTAGCCACAATCACACACAGTACCCCAGAATGCTGAGGCTGAAAGGGCCCTTAGAGATCAGTCAACCTCTGACCCTGCCCTTGCTGCCTCAAATACACACATACCCACTGTTCAGATAGGAAGACCGAGGAAGAAGGGAGAATTCACAAGTGAGCCAGCAGCAGAGCTGGGGCTGGATATAGGATTCCTGTTTCCAAGTTTCCTGATCTTTCCACCGTCTCAAGCTGCCACGTGACTCGGCCAAGCCAGCTGTGCATCAGGGCTTGAACTGCAGTAAGCCCCCTGCCCCACCCATGGCCCCAGGGAGCTGGGCCAGATCCCAGGGCTCCAACTTCTGTTCCCAAGTAGTTTTAAGCTCAGGGACTGAGCTGGAACCTGCCCAGCTCTGGGGACTGTGTGGGTGAGTGACATCCTCCCGATTAGAGAGAAGCAGGGCTTTCTCCCAGGAAGAGTGGCAAGGCCCCACCTCAGCACCCTGTTGGCAGAGCTGGAACCCAGGAGAAATCATAGACTCATCTCTCCGAAGAGGATATGGGAATTGGGTCAATACAGACCCAGAAAACTCGGGTAACTGATAGTTCTCTAAAAATTCGCTTTGGCTAACAGCTTTAATCTTCTCACCCCCAAAGTTACTCACCACAGCTGGGGTGAACTGCCATCTCTTCTGCTCCTTAGAAGAGTTTGGGGTAAACAAAGGGATGTCTTTAGGGGCTGGGGAAACTTTCTAACCATCAAAGATGAACTATATAGCTTTGAGAGGAGTGAGTTCCCCATCACTGGAAATGTACAAGAAAAGGCTGGGTAGCCATTTGGTAAGGAGGGCAGCAGGGATGAGGTGGGAGGACTTTTTGGTTCTCCTCTGCCCTGAGACTGTACACAACTCTAAGACCGCCGGGAAGAGAGAAAAGTGAGCGGACTGGAGGATGCCAATGAAGCCCACCAGGAAATCCCACCCCCACCCCCGGGAAACACAGATGAAAGTCTTACCTGGGAAGCCTTGTTCCTCCCCTCATACAGCAGCAGCTCCTCCGACAACAGGAGGGTCCGGGCAGGGTTACAGAGATCTAGAGGCTGAAACAGAGCAAGGCTCTAGCTGAATGGGCAATTCTAAGAGGCCTGGTAGGGACCACGAGCGAGGGGGCGGCAGCCAGTCAAAGCTAGCCACAGAGGGCCCTCTGACAGAGAGAAGTCTGGCAGCCCTCCCCCAACCTGAGAACCCACACACCCCCTCATATGCAAGAAGGAAACAGAAAGACGGACGCTGCTGTCCTGTGCAGAACCGTTGCTACCACCTTCCCCACCAACTCTCACCATGAGAGCTGCACTCTCTGGCAGGAAGTCCAACCACACGCTTAGACCCCCTGCACACCTCACCCCCAGCTCCCTGCACCCTACATGAGCTCCTGGGCCCCTCCAGCCCCACACATTCTCCCACCTGTCTTATTCATGTCTCACAGGAAGGTCCCTGCTGTCAGCCCTAGGATGCATCCTGAGAGCCACATGCCAAGAGATTTGGTCACCTGAGTTCCTTCAAGACCGAGACAGTCCTTACTCTGCTTTCATAATACACTTGAGCTGACACTTTTTCAGCCATCAGTTCCCCCAGGACCAATTCTCACCCAAACATCGCATCCCACGCCATCACCCCACCTAATCCAGCCCAGCCCAGAGAAAGCTCCCTAAGTTCTGAATCAATCCAGCAGGACTTGTGAATGTGTATTTATAACATGGCTTCTAGGTACATCACATCACACAAAGACAGTGAAATTAATATTAATATGTTACGTGTTACTACACGTAACAACCCGATGGCTCTTACAAACAACGTGAAGCAAAAGAAGCAAGAACCAAAAGAGTATACGCAGTACGATTTCATTAAATAACTTTCAGAGAGGCCAAATAAAACATGTTATTTAGGGAAACATACAAAGATGGTAAAAGTAAAGAAAAGCAAGGAAATTATTACCCTAAAGTCAGGCTAGTGGGTACCTCTGATGGGAAGGGAGGACATTCTGATCAGGAAGAGGTATATGGGCTTCTGGAGTGGTGGCGATGGTCTATTCTGTTATCTTGGTGGAGATTTACTTTATAATTATTTGTTAAACTGTACATTTAAGTGTTATCCCATTTTTAGTTTATATATTTCACAATGTAAACGTTCTCATAACTTTTTTAATCTTTTTTAATTTTTTAAGATTTATGTTTCTTTATAAGTAAATGATTTTGCTAAACTCATAACTTTTTAAAAACCAATTTTAATTTCTTATAAAAATTTTAAAATAAAAATGAAAATTAACCCCCATAGATGTCAAGAACTTTGTGTCACAGCCTAAGAAAGAGACCAACAGAAAGGCAAAGGCCAGGACCTGCCAGCAGAGCTAAGGAGAGGCGTGTGGCCTGCCAGAGATGTTTTGCCCTAATAAAATGTGAGTTCCAAGATCCACTCGATGGTGACAGGCTCAGAGTGGGGTGTCAGGGAGGCTAGAGAAGTATGGTCAAAAATGAGGCCCTGAGGGCCATGTCACCTCTATGCTGCTAATGAGAGGATAAAGCAATAGAATCTTCCTGGAAAGCAATTTGTCAGTATGTGTAAAGAGCCGTTAAAATGTTTATGACCCATGACCCAGTCATTTTACTTCTAGGAATCACTCCCAAGGAAAATAACCAGAGAGGCAATTTATGCACAAGGATTTTTATCACAGAGTTATTTACAATAGCAAAAGACTAGACAAAGCACCTGAATGGGGAACTGGTTAACTAAATACGGTATATCCGTATGATAGAAGAGTGTGCAACCTCTATAAAACACAGGCTCAAAGAACATTTAATGACACGGGAAATTTTCGTGCTACGATTTTCATTTAACAAAGGCAACAGGATAAAAATATAGAATAAGATCTGATTTTTTTTTTTAATATGTACATGGACACACAAAAGACACCTAAATGTTCACACTGCTCTATCTGGGTGATGGAATAAAGGTTATTTCTAAAGAAAAGGAGAGAGAAATGGGGAGGAAGAGAGGGAAGAAGAAGAGGGAGAAGTAGAAGAAGGGAGGGCCAAGGAATCTCAGGCCACCAACTAACACTGGCCAGACGAGTTTGCAGAGACCAGGGAAACCAGACAGATGCCAGCACCTGGCCTCACGGTCTCCCTTGGTCACTAACAAATATCAAACCACCAGGTGAGCCAGGGAGTGGAAGCTTCAGCAAACAGGCCCTGTGACATTACAAGCAGCTATTGAGTACCTGCCCTGTCCTCAGGTAGAGGGAAAGTGAGGAGAGGAAGGAGAGGACTCTCTTATTGCTGGGCTTCCCTGGCCCTACTTTTCCCTGTGTATCCTCCTGGAAATCTCTTCTGGCTCAGTACAACCCCAGAATCCTGGCATCTGAAGCTGTTTATTTCTCCCAAAAAGGGGTCCTCAGTCCTAGGATGAGGCAGCATCCTGAGTCCTGGGGCAAAAGCCCTCCTTTCTCACTTCCTCCTGAGCAAACCCTGGAGGCCAGCCACAGGCTCACCTGAACAAAGACAGGGAACACCAGGACTTTGGGGGCCAGGGTGACGTAGGTGCCGTAGCTTGAGTGTGTGGTGTGCGGCCTCATGACCGGGCAGTTCTGGTAGTTCCCATGGCCCTTCATGGTCTGCACCGTCTTCATCAGCCGAGACTTCTTCCCCAGGCCCGTGTAGGACTTGCCTTTACTGGGACTCCCTGATTCTGCAGAACAGAGACGGGGGACTGTGAAGCGTTTCCGTCACCCCTGCAACGGCAGGTTCGTCTGTAGAAATGGGGAACAGAGACTCCTTCCATCAACAGCCGTTTACTGAGCAGCTACTCCATGCCAGGCCCTGTACAAGGTGCTGAGACTATTGAGAGGCTTCAGACGGGCCTCAGGCCTCAAGGAATTCCCTCCCACTCTAGTGAGGGACGCTGACATGTCAACAAGCAACTCCAGGGCTAGAACATAGCTGGGAACCACCAACTAGGACAGAGACAGCAGTCCCCACCTGGTGATCCAGTCCCAAATCAGACTTACCTGTTTGGCCTCATGCTTTTAAAAATCAAGAAATTTCTCATATTTGAGAAATCAGAAGATCTGACCTCACTGGGCCCACAGTCCCATGTGGGACAATGAGTTGGAGCACAGTGGTGACCACGCTGTGTGGCAGGGCATATGTCCCCACCCCCACCCTGCCACCATCCCCACTATTCCCTGCACATGCCCAGCCCAGCTCACCCATTCCATCACCTCCCAGCCCCAGGGACAAAGACCCATTCTCTGCAGTGGTGGCAGAGACCGAGGCTTTCCCAGGAGGCATCAGAGCCAGCAGCCTGGCTCGCTTCAGTGAGTCTAAAACAAGGAGTAGCACTGGCTGCCCCAGGTCTCGGTAAAGAGCATAAGCTCTGAAGCCAGACAGCTGCGCCCAAATCCTGCTCCCCTCTTGCTAGCTCAGTGACCTCAGGCAACTTACTTCACCCTCAGAGTCTTGGTTTCCTCAACTATAACAACAGCACCAAGCTCACTGGGCTGCTGTGAGGATTAAATGAGATGCTCTAGGTAAAGTCTTTAGAACAGTGCCTGGGACCTATCGAGTGTGTGACAAAAGTTAGCTGCTAACTTATTGTTGTTTTTGTTATTGTGATTCTTCCAGTTGAACAAGCAAGTCTGGAAATCAGGTGCCCCATGAAACTCTGGTAATCCCAGACTTCACTGCATCGAGGAGGTACTTCTGCTTGGCCACCAACCAACAAATTTTTAACAAAATTATTCTAATCATAAAAAGGAGAGAGAGAGGGAGGGAGAAACCAGGCCACCCCCACGGAAGACAGCACAGGCTGCAGCAGCAAGGGGTCCCTCATTAAGGGGACACTGCTGGACACATACCCTCACCTGAACAAGGGGCAGTATATAGGTCTTTATCATGTCCCATCAAATGGGCAGAGGGACAAAACACAGAGTAGCTAAAAAGTGAGGGATTCCTGGACACAAGCAGATGGGAGACAAACTAGAATACTCAGGCTCCACACACACCTGGGCCCTTTCTGGGGGTTCCTGCTGCCAGAGGGGCAACTGACAGGCCCTCCTGGACCTGAGTGCCCACCCTGAGGCCCAAGGCCCAGGCCTCCTTCTGCCACCCCCAGCCCTGGCAGCCAGGGGTGAACAGGTGGCCTGACCCCAGCTAAATCCCAGGGAAGCTCCCCACCCACGTGAGGCCCCCGGCCTCAAAGGAAACACTGCACTCAGAAGGTTTCACACTTGCTTCCTCCTCCCACCCACCGAGAAGGGTGAGAAAAACAAGTTGACTCTCCCTGACAAGTGACCACTGATCACAGTCAAGTCTGGGGGCAGCATGCAAACCGTGGTAAGTCAAACCACTTCCTGCCTCTTCAGTGAATCGCTCAGAGAGGAAAAGAAAGAACATGAGCCTGGATCGGCGCAGGGGGAGCGGACAGGACGAAAGGAAGAAGTTCCACAGCTCCTTGTCCCAGCCGGCTCTGCACCTCTGCCCCAGAGCGGTGTGCGCTGCCAGGCCCCAGCCCTGCTGCTGACATAACCATCCTGAGTCCCGAGATCTGCACTGGATTTGAGTTGGATAAGGCACCCGAACTCGACCGCTGCCTTCCCAAGGCAGATACTGGCTGTGCAGCCCTAAACAGGTTCCTTCCCCCTCTGAGTCAGGGTTTCTCCCCTGCGAAGCGGAGATGATACAGATTTCAGCTGACTTGCCTGCCCCAGGGCCGGCGGGAGGCTCGCATAAGGGACTTGGTAGGAAAGGGCTTGGCGGATTGCACTGGAGTGTGAATGCACCAGGGATTATCACAAAACCCTAAGCCGCTGAGTCATCCACCCAGCAGGGCGGGTGGAAGGACAGACAGGGCCTCAAACCACCCTGTAACTCAGGCCCAGGGTCAGCCTGGATCCAGACAGTCTAATTTAACATGGCCAAGCCTAGGCCAGAGAAGGCAAAAACACACAGGACTGACAAGCAGGGGACTGAGGCAAAAGAGACCAAAATTTCAAAAGGTCACTGTCTGCAGATGCTGCCCGCAGTCTCAGATTTAAAAAAAAAAAAAACCTTCTTCCCTTTCCTTCCCCAGCCCAGCTGCCCAGGGGTATCAAAGAATCTTTACCTAGGGCCACAAGAGTCACAAATAAACCACCCGACACACAACTCTGCCTTCAGAGAGGAAAGGCCTGCTTACCCCCATTTTATAGACAAGGAAATTGAGGCCTGGAGTGGTTGGGTGACTTGCCCAAGGTCATTTGGCCAGTAAATGATACAAGTCAGAATCAACCCAACCTATGTGACACTCATGTCCTAGTGCCCCAATCTCCACCCACCCCTGGATAATGTGTCGCAGGTAGGAGCGGCCCTCCAAAACTGATTTTTGAAGTATCTTTTTTCAGAACAGTCCAGGTTGCAACCCAGTTACTGAGCTCTGTGAAGGCAAACTCATTTACTGCCCACCTGCTACTTCTTATAGTGTCTGATCCAGACCCCCTGTTCCTCTAATGCCTGCTTCACTGACCAAACACAGGAATCACATGGCTTTGCTCCTGGCTTCTGAGGCGAGCCCTGGCAGCCACCCCACCCTTGCAACAGCAAATCCAAGGCCGGGCCACCTTCACAGGGCAAGGGACAATGCCGAGAGCACCAGCGGCCCTGGGGAACATGCCAACCACAGCCAGGCAGGCACCCCAGGCCCCGGAAGGGCACCAGACCCTATTCAACTCAGAATGGCTCAACCCTCCCTCCTATTCAACTCAGGATGGCTCAACACTCCTCCTGAAAGGCTACCTCCTGGCAGCCTGGCCAGAGGAGGGGGACTGAGAAGTTGGCACCCTGGTGACAGCCTCAACCTCTGGACAACCCCAAGTGTGTTTAAGGGAAGCTTTGTGCCCTGAATTTCACCCCTTCCTCTGAACACCAGGACTGGGAGCTGCAGAGACTCGATCCCTGGTAAAAAGCAAAGATGTCCCTGGATACCAAAAGGATTATTATGATGATGAATAAATGAAATACGGTCAAGATCTTAATACAATGCATTCAAAAAGTTACCATTGTTATTAACATCATCATCATCTCCTCACTTGCCCTTTCTTGATTCAGTAAGTGTCATACCCTCAGAGGGGAATGAAAACATGGACACAGGTTGGGAGCACACCAGGGTGAGATAGAGCAATCTCTCGGGCTGAGAGGGACCCAGTCTCAGACCATCCGGCCTGTGCCCATGTGCCCACTGCAGGCCACACACCAATCCAGCTCCCTTCCTCCATGGCCAGCCTCCAAATCCTTAGAGGCAACCTGAGTCATTCTCCTTCAGCCAGTCACTCAACTGAGACTCGACTGAGTATCTGCCAGGCCTGGATCCAGCCCTGGGCCCACAGAAATGAGCCAGGCCCGGGCCTTGCCCTTAGTGAAGTCCCCTAACAGTAGCATTTCCACTCTAACCTAATGTGCCAGCTAAAAGCTTTTTAAAAACTCACGGTTGGATCGCTATCGGACTCCTCCCCAGAATGAACATAGATTCATTTCCAACACACCAGGCCCAGCTGCTCAAATGTCCCAGACTGGAGGGAAAGAAGGTGGCTTCCATCAGCACCCCTGAGCCTGATGGGAACCCTCCGCACCCAAAAAAGGCACAAGCACTTTTCCAAGTATCCACTATAGGCATCGTCTTCACGCCCCCGATAGAGGAAAGTGGCAAGTCTGCGAGTGGCTATGAGAAAGCCCCTCTTGAGGAGGGAGTTCAAGGGCATCCTGAAGGCCCCAGGGGAAGGGCTCAAGCACACCAAAGACGAGCATCACAGGCCACCTGGCTGGCCTCTACCTTCCAGACACCAGCTGGACTTTTGAGTCAGAGCTCTCCACAGACACATGGAGGGCCCCAAGGGATGCCCAGCCAGCTCCAGCACCAAGATGGACATCGCACGTTTCCCGGGAGAAGGAACTGGTTTTGAGCCCAGCTTCCATCCGTGGCCAGGATTTGAAGGCCAAAGGAGAAGAATATGTCAAACAGCAGAGACATCTCTGTCCTTCAAAGACAGCTACCCTCTGTGCCGCGTCTCTCAGTGTACAGGCTGCCACTCACGACCATTTTCTCATGTAATCCTTCCCACAGCCCTCTGAGGTAGGAATTATTAGCCCCATTTTCTAGATGAAGAAACTGAGGCTCAGTGAGGGGATATGATTTTGCTCAAAGTTACACAGCTAAGACTCCAATCTGAGATTCCCCAGCTCCGAACCCCATGACTCTCTTCCATGCAGGCCCCAGCTCGTTGACTACAGCACCTAACATGTACTGGTTGCTCAGTAAAACTGGATGAAACTCAATTAAATGCCTGAGTCCTGAACACTCTGTCTCTTAGATTGTTCTGGTAAGAGCCTCTCTCTTCCTTCTCAGTTCTGGCTTCAAGGAAGAAAGACACTAGTTCAGTGAGGGAGGAAAGGTACCAAGGGGAAAGAAAGTCTGTGTCCATGTGCTAGGTGACCTTGACTCCATCAGAAAGGTCTCTGAACTCAAAGGAGGAGGCTGGGCAAGGCCTCCGCTGGCCTCCACTGTCTCCCAGGGCTAGGAGGGCACTACAGTAGCAGAGGGCAGACTCACCTTCGGGGATGGTATCCTCCTGGTACACAGGTCGAAGCAGCTGCAAGAGAAAAACAGGAGAACCATTTCAGCCCCAGGGACGGGGTAGGACAGCCCAGCAGGCTGCTGGACGCAGGGCCAGGGACAGGAAGTGGAGCACCTCAGGGCACGAGGGGAAAACAGCAGTTCTGCTAGCCAGCTGAGGGAGGGGGCCTGGAGGGAACACAGAATCCCAGAATATTAGACTTGAAAGAGGCTTTATGTGCCATGAAGGCTAACCCCTTGGGGAGTCCCTACCTTCCTTTATAGCAGCTTGTTCCAAAGTGTATCCCATGGAACACTGAAACGGTAGGACGCTAAACACCATGCCATAAAGGGTGCCACCGTCAGGTAAGTTTGGGAAATGCTGGGTTAAACAAGGTTAAGCCACCCTTTTCACTGCAGGACACCCTCAGAGCTTCTAACAGGCTAATCTGCATTGGAAATGTCCCAGAAGAGAGAAGAGTATGGGATATTTCTCACACTTTTTTGATCTTAAAACACCTTTTTCCCAGAGTATCTTGTGGGACTAATGTTTTGAGGAATGCACTCCATCTTCCCACCATGCAATCATGCAGTGTCTGCTTTCACACCTCCTAGGACAGGGGGCTCACTACCTACCGAAGTAGCCCATTCCACTATGGAAAAGCACAGGCTGGTAGAAAGTTTTTCCTTCGTGAAAGGTGAAACCTTCTAGCCTATGCATGTCCTGGTCCTGGATCTGTGCCCTGAGGCCATGCAGACCCCTCTGCCCTCTCTACTCAGGACAGCCTCGCAGAGGCCAGAGCAAGCACATAGCCTGTCTCCTTGCTTAACATTCCCTTCCTCTTGCAGGCTCCTCATAACACAACTTTGAGTCCTCAAGTCTTCCTGGCCTCCCACAGGGACCCAACGCCCTTCACCTTCCCCCACACCAGCTGTTCATACCTGGCTCCCAGGGTTCAGTGGGGCCAGGATGATGTAGTTGGGGTCAGTGGGAGCGGTGGCACGGGACAGGGCAGGCAGGGTGTGCTGGCCCCCACGCTTGGCCACCTCGGTGTAGCGCTCCCAGCCGCCAAGCAGCAGCCCATCGGAGCTGTCACACACTAGGTGGCAGCTGTGGCGCTGCTCCGGCCGTGCCTGGGCCCCGTGGGTGCAGTTCTTCTCCCGCTTGTTGGGGGGTGACTGGAGGTCATGTGTCGACTTGCAGGAGGCCCGCCGCAGGACCCCGCCGTCTGGCCCCGGCTTGACCTGGGGGACCATGCGCCACACGAGCAGGATGATCTCGCTGGGGCAGCTCCTGGAAGTTGTGCAGCACACAGAGAGGTTGAGCCTGGGGAAGACCCACACCAGCCAGGGTAGGGGCCTGAGAGGAGGGGAAAGGGAGGAGGAGGCAGACACAGGGGAGAAGCCCCCACTGTTAGGACAGGAAGGGATGGAAGAGGTCATTTAAAGCAGAGACAGCAAAGGATCTCTTAGGTCAACTCTAATTGACTGGCAGTGGCTGAGAAGGACCCTGAGGCCAAGGCCAGTTTCAACAGGAAAGAGCACCAGACTCAACTTGTGATGCCCGTCACAGGCAAAATATAAGCAAGCAGGAGTCAGCAAGCCACCTGACTGCAACCCCTCATCTAGTCACTCTAGAAGCAAACCTAAAATGGGGCTATTAGAGTTTTACCCTAGGGGGTCAAAATTGAGAGGACCCAAACATTTTTAAAAATAATTTCTTAACTGAGCAATTGATACATTTGCAACATCTACACATCCTTAGAAAAGAATGGGCTTAGCTCTTAGGTAGCAGAAATAATTAGCTAAAGTGGAAAGCAACCCTCTGGAGCCATGTCACGAACCACAGGGTCTGTTTGAGAGCTTCCTCCCTGCTGTTTGCTCTGGGATCCCAAATTGCTCTGAGCCTGAACCTTCCATTTTCAGGCCAAGAAACTGATTCCCTGAGGAGCAAAGTGAATTGCTCACAGCTGGGCAAAGGAGGGACTGACAAGAGCAGGGCAGGGCAGGGCAGGGCAGTGTGCCAGGGCTGGGGGTGGTTAGAAGCGGGGGGTGTGTCATCAGCCTGAGGCCCAGGGCCGCCCACTGCCCCCTGTCACCGGATCTCGTGGGCCAGCTCCACACATTTCCAGTGCTCCACCGGCCTCTCATTCAGTTGCAGCACCGTGTCCAGCTGCTGCAGCCCTGCCCGCTCTGCCGGGCCCCCTGCAGGGACAAAGAAAAGCCATTCAGGGCCCTCCTCCCCCTGAAGCCCAAGACCCCCTCAAAGGGCCTGGAGTCCTTTGCTTCCATGGTGACCTTAGACAAGGGCCGCCCTTTTTCTCTCCGTTTCTTCAACTGTGAAATGAGGGGCCAAACTTGGCAGCTCTCAAGGGCCTTGCAGGGAGGCACCCCTTTGCCCTCACCGCCTCCTGCCCCTGGTGCTGGCTCACCTCTCTGCTGTCCTCCCTTCCCCAGGCCCCCTCCCACTCCCCAGGGCCTCCTACCCCCTTGAGAGCCCTTCCCTGTTGCCAGGCTCACACACTTCACTGGCTCCTACGCCGTCCATTGAGCACCAGCCCTGTGCAGGCACTGGGGACCCCCTGATCACTGAGTCCTGGCTTCTGCCCTTAAGATGCTCACTCTGTGATTAAGAGAAATCCTTTATTTGTGAAAAGTAAGGAAGGAATAATTATCTCAAAGTGCTAATCAGGCTTGGCATAGGATAAAATACTGATTCCAAGCAGACTTAATAAATGACTTTCATTTTCCCATGCAGCTGTTACTGATACAAGTTTAGTTCCTGTTTGAACTGATTGAAAAACAAAATATAAAAACCTATTTTCATTTTGATAAAAAAAAATGTAGGCATACTTTCATGAACCGCAATTTCATCTATGGTCATTTAAAAATATTATTCTTTTCATTTTGCAAAAGCAGGACACTTTGCTCCAGTTTGGGGCTCCCCTTTCTGTTCCAGACTCTGTTTGCAAAGCCCAGGTGTGCGGCAGGCAAGCAGGACTGCCCTCCCCCAGCCACTCACTTACCAGAATCCACAGCCTGGACGCGGACCGGAGAGTCGCAGCAGATGGTGAAGCCAAAGCCGTCCTTCCCCCTCGGGATGGTGATCTGGAACACAGCGCTGCCCAGTCACTTGCAGAAGCCAAAGGCTGCCGCCCCTGCCCCAAGGTCAGGAAGCCCATAGGCCCCACCCCAGAGCCACTCTCCTCTCCAAGGGAACTGGAGCCAAGAAGGAGCTGGCCAGCCGCTCACTGTCCCTGTCTCAGCCCAGGCATCTTGGGCCTTGGGTTGCAGGCCAAGCGGGAAGGCTGAGAGCTCAGGAGGTACACCCAAGCCAACGCACGGAGGGCCTGAGATACACAAGGTCTAGGAAAGGCAAGCCTTGCCCTCCTCAGCCTCAGCACCCCCGCCCTTTATCCGAGGGCCCACCAGCGCTGCACGCCTCCTCCTTGCTTGTGATCCACTGTGTCTCCTGTGCCTGTGTCTCCCTCCCTTCTTCCTGTCCCACAGAGGCTCACAGAGCATTGGCCCAGGGCTGGCCCCGAGCTGACGGCCCAAAGACAAAGCCAGCCTGGTCGCTGTCTTCCCAGAGCACAGAAGAGGGAAAACTGAGTCACATTCACTCAGCCTCAGGCCAAGGGTCAGAGGAAGAGAATTGGGGTTCTTGGGGCAGCCCATGGCCAGGGTCTTGAGGCATTCAGTGAGGCTCCCAGGGGAGGAGGGGAGGGCACGGATAGGCCTCCCAGCTGAACCCCAACCAGCCACTGACCACTCTGTGCCTGCGGAGGACCATGTGTTTGGTAGGTCTGCTACCCCTACTTTCAGAAGTCCCATGAAAAGGGCCCTGCTATCTGGATGCTCTTTTCAAACCAATACACAATTACTGAGCTCCTACTGCATGCCAGACTCTGCTGAGGTACAGAGGCATGAGGCCGTGATCTCTGACTCCCTGAGGGGCATGAGGATGCCCAATCTCTCCAAAGGAAAGCAGGGCACAAAAGCCATAGAGTAAAGCATGAGGACTGCTGTGGACAGTCCTTCGTCCTTTGACTTTGGATGCCACACTTCCTAATGGCAGGAACTCAGACAGCCTGGCCGCATCCCATCTGCAGAAGGCTGCAGTGTGCAGTGTGACCTGCCGGCTCGTTCAGGCTGCTAAGGGAGCAAAAATCAAGAAAGGGTTCAGTGGGGTCCCAAGAGATCCCCTGGAAGAAGCAGGACTTAGAGCAGACCCGGGTGAGGCACGGGGAAGGGTGTCCGAGGCAAACTGAGAAAGAAGCCAGCTCAGCAAGCCTGGAAAAGGTCAAGGGCGATGGCCTTGTCAGAAGACTTCTGTCTCCTTCCTTTAAGGGTTGTCTCTTCAAGGCTGGGCACCTGCATTCATTTGCCGGCCATCCCAAGGCTGGGCATGAGAAAGGGGAGGGAGGAGGCCAGGAGTGACAGAGGCCCTTGGAAGCTGCTGGGGCCCCTGAGGCTCTGCTTCCCACCAGCCCCAGGCCTGGATTCAAAGCAGTTTGTGAAACAGGAAATCTGACAGACAAGGGGAAGGGGGAGGGGGCAGGAAAATACCCCGTTCCCATAAGAATTCTGGGAAAACACACAGCTAAGACAGGAAGAGGAAAAAAATGGAAAGAAAGAAAGAAAAACAAACCCAGCGGTAAGCAGGGAAAGCTGGAGGAAAGGAGCGAGCACTAGTTGCCAGGCCCACCTGAGGCCAGAGAAGATGCCAGGAGGCTGGTGGGACCGGGAGGAATTTTTAGGGGTCTCTCAAGCCACCACTCAGCCCAGGCAGAAGCTGGAGTCCCAAAGCCTTTCTAGCACTTCCCCAGTCGCTCCCAGCACAGGCCCACAGCCCCTACTGCCAGGCAAACAAGCACCAGCACCCTGGGCCCTGGGCTGGCTGGTTTGGGTAACAGCTCCAGAGTCGAGGCTGGAGAGGAGTGAGCTCCAGCAAGACAGCCTCCCCGCCAGGCTCTGGTCCCCTCGTCAGAGCGGGACTGTGGACTGGAGCCCCCTCACCCTGCTGGATGCGAGCCTAAGAAGAGCCGGCCCAGACTGCAGTGCAACCCAGCTGGGAGTGCGAAGGAGGAGAGGAGAGGGTGTCAGGAAGCATGCTCACCTCCTAGCTCAGAGGGAGGGGTGGACTTCACGAAGGAAGCAGAATTATGTTCTGTCCATCATGATCGCTGACCACATTGAGAAGGTAGTGTCAAAGAAGGACCTCCCTGCAGTCCCGACGGGAATGCAGGGCTAGTTTTGGGATTCCCATTTTACGGAGAAGGACATCAAGGCCCAGAGTGATAAGTGACACCCCCACCACCCTAGCCACCCACCACCCTCCTGCTCCCAGCCTTCCTCTCTGACCTTGAGCCTCTCAAGGTCAGTTGGTGAAGGGGGCAGCCCTGCCCTGACTCCT
Source organism: Lepilemur ruficaudatus (assembly GCA_963574885.1). Lineage (NCBI taxonomy): Eukaryota > Metazoa > Chordata > Mammalia > Primates > Lepilemuridae > Lepilemur > Lepilemur ruficaudatus. The sequence goes on along the minus strand of CAUYRT010067795.1, from coordinate 7,827 downwards.
CGTTGGCTTCTGGCAGAGACTCTCCTTCCTGGGGTGATTCTTGCTCTTTCCTCTCCAAGGCAGGAGCTGCCACTGCTCTCAGGCCTCACCCATGCCAGTACCTCACCTCTGTCCTCTGCCTGGTTAGGAGGAGGATCCTCTGTCCTGCCTAGATTTCAACCCCCAACTGCCGCCATGTACCAAATGCTTCCTAGATGTCTGTAGCAGAGGCTGGGCCAGGTACTTCATACATGTCATCCCCTTCACTGTCAGAGCATTAGCACTGGACTTCATTATCCCTATTTTACTGACAAGGAGATTGAGGCTCAGAGCAGTAAAGTGACTTGCTCAAGAGCCACAGCCAAAGTGGAAGAAAGCTAGATTTGAACTCAGGTCTGACAAAAAACTTGGTGCTCTCAACTCTGTGTTGGTTCCTAACACAGGAGCTATCCTGAACTCTTGAGTCCCAGGGCCCCAGGTCCAGCCCACAATCACGCCTGGCCCCACTCTGACTGCCAGCGTGCCCCAGTCTTCTGGCCCATAGTCCCAAAGTGACCAAGGACTTCCAGATATCTCACCCACTGCTCTCTCTGCCTCACCACTCTGCCAGCCAGATGCTGGTTGTCACAGGGGCTGCTCTGCCTGGCTCCAGGAGGGCAGAAAGCGCAGAGTTGGGACTGCAAGGCAGAACTTGGGACTGGAGAGGGCTGGAGGGAAAACATCAGGTCCCCTAGCGGGCAGCTGCCAGATCCTGCCAGAGGAGTCAGGACCCACATTCCAGTGTGGTCATTAAAACAAACAGAAGGGCTTCTCTATATTTTTTAAATCAGAACAACTTCTGAGCTCCCCTCCAGCTTGGATATCCCTTGCCTTCACCCTCTCTGACTCCATTCCTTTTTTTTTTTTTTTTTTTTTTTGAGACAGAGTCTCACTCTGCTGCCCGGGCCAGAGTGGGTGCTGTGGCGTCAGCCTAGCTCACAGCAACCTCAAACTCCTGGGCTCAAGCGATCCTACTGCCTCAGCCTCCCGAGTAGCTGGGACTACAGGCATGCGCCACCATGCCCGGCTAATTTTTTCTATATATTTTTAGGTTGGCCAATTAATTGCTTTCTATTTTTAGTAGAGACAGGGTCTCGCTCTTGCTCAGGCTGGTCCATTCCTTTTTTATAGGAAAAAAATGCCCCATCACAGTTCTAGAAGAGGCTCTGGGGCTAACAGGATCATCAGTCCCCACACTGTCCCCGCTTGCAAGATTGAGGCCAAACCCTCTCAGCAAAGTTAGACTCCAAAGCCAGAGGATTCCTAAGCCACCACAAGGCATCAGGGCTGTCAGGGAGGACGATCATGTGTACATACGTATACACAAAAACATCCTAGCTTACATACAAGCACAGTAGCACACACGCAGAGGGCAGGACGCGCACTGCTGTCCCATGAGAAGTAGGGAAAGTGAGCAAAAATACAAACCACCCCCTCCAGAAACACCCAGCTGCTCAGCAACTAGGGCAATCTTCAATCGTAGGCTTGAGATGTCTTTTTTAATCCATACCCCTCCCCAGAGAAAAAGAACAGAGAGTCAGCGAGACAGTCTCACCAAGCACACCACATCACCCATCAGTGGTTAGGACTACGCACGGAGCTGGGCTGCGTCTGGCCCTACAGAGGGGTGGTAGGCAACAGGCTGGGCCGTGGGTCCAGCTCCTGCCCCCATCCTCCTCCCCAGATCAAAACGAGCCTGCAGAGAGCAGGAGGTGGCGAGGAAGGGCTCGTGGGGAGAGAGGTCCTGCGCAGATGGGCCCCACCCTCTACCCGCAACATGCCACAGGCTCCCCCCATAGGGCCAAGCACCCACCTGGCGGTAGCGACGCTCCGAACACACCTTGCAGAGCCCATTGAAGCGGTTCATGGCTGCGGGTCCTGCCTCGGCTGCCGCCCCATGAAAACCCAGCTCTCCCCCCCCGGCAGTGGGAGCCCGCACTGCGCCCGTCAGCCTGGCATGACCGCCCTGGGAAGCCCGCCCCACAGAAGAATGGCAGGAAATCACCTCTCACCTCCCCAAGCCCTGTCTGTGCTGTGTGCCTCTACACGATAAGCCCGAAGGCTTCCTGAAACCTCAGAATGACAAGAAGAGAGAGAGTTTTATATTAAAATTCCTGTCAACTAGTTAGTATTCCCCCAGCCCGGCGGGGAGAGGGCGCCTTTGTTCTGGCTGCATTCTCCGCCATGGGCCACTTTGTGATTCCAATGTTCTCACAAACACCCCTCACTGGAGGAGACCCAGGCAGAAAACACGGCAGCTCTATAACAACGCCGCCTCCCCCTGCAAGTCCCAGGGTCCCCGGCAGCAAATCCAGGGGACTGCCCCAGCCTAAAGAATCCAAGGACGCCGTGGGGGACTGCACTTGCAGACATCCCATCTCAAGACAGGGAACACAAAACATCTAGAGTCTGACGGACCTGCCTGCCACTCAGAAGCTACTTAAAAGTCAGTGTCCTCATCCATGCAAGTGACTCTGGTGCTATGTGTACCGTAAAGTCAAATGTGGAAGGGATTTCCAAATCATCAGCCGTAGCGTCTCCTCATCGTACCAACAAAGAAACTGAGGCCTAGTGAGGTTGGGGTCACACAGCAGGGAAGTGGGGGATGGGGCCCAGCACTCAGGTCTCGTTTCCTGCCTTGCAGTCCCAGGATGTGTCCAGCAGAGCAGCACATGGTGAGCTCTGTCCCCTTTGCCCATCTCAGAACCCCCGGGGAAGCCACCCACCCACTCACATCCTTGATGACAGAGGGCGTCCCTTGGTCCAGCCCAGCTTTGGTTGCTGTGTGACTGTGGGCAGGTTACCCAGGTTTCTGGGCCTCCATCTCCCCACCTGCACAATTCAGGGGTTGAACAGGTGACCTCTGGGGGCTCTCCCCGAGCCCCAACCAAGCCTCTGGCAATCACGCCCTCTTTGTTGTGTCCTACAGATATCCCTGAGTGTACAAGCTCAGGAAAATCCAATGCACCTCAGAACAAGGCGCCCAGGAGCTCACAGGCTGTGTGCAGAGGCCCCCAGGACTTCTCCCAGCCACCAAGAACATTACAGGGTTGGCATCTGTGTCATTCCCACAGATCACCAGGAGGCTCCCTGGTCACCTTCCTCTCTGTACAGAGAGAGGGGGAAAGGTCTTTGCAGTTCCCCACTGAAACCAGAGGAAAGCTTTTCAAATCCTAATGAAGCCACAGAAAACAGACCAAACAGACCTGGCAAGTTACTCTAATTGACAATTGCAATGCTGTCCAATACGGCAGTGACTGGACACACGTGCAAGGTAAACTGAAATTCATTAAACTACATAAAAGTTCACATTCAGTTCCTCAGGCACACTCGCCACATTTCAAGCACCCAACAGTCACAGGCAGCAGGTGGCTACCACATTGGACAGTGCAGCTCTAGATTGTGCGCACCGCGGGGGCAGGACCTTGGACTTGCTCACGGCTATATCCCAGCACAGGGCCGGGCCCACATAGGTGGAAATACTTAATGAATGATAAATGAGTGCATGAATTGAGTCAATGAAAGCGAAAATGTTTTGTAAATTATAATACACCTCTATGTAAGATACTATTATGAAATATATATCTGTCCAGCAAGGTCACAAGCAGGAGGCAGCGTGGCACAGAGAACCTAAGAGGCAGCCAGACTCACCTGGCTTCGCCATGGGCTGGCTGCGTCGCCACGGAGAGTCTCTGAAATGTGTCTGAGCCTTATGTGTCCCCCTCATCTCTAAGATGGGAAAGTAACAACTGCCTCGCAGGTGACAGTGAGGATTAGATAACAACAGCACCTGGCACAGAGGGGCTGATCAATTGCTGGGAGTTTGTTTTTCCCTCCCTTAGTTGTTAGAGAAAACCATGGGGCACTTGCCATGCCCTGCAAAGAGCAGAATGAATTTTGGAGAATTCTCCCAAAATGCTATATGAACAAGGCTCCTCTCCAGACTCAAAGCACTAATGGTGTGAGAACCCATCAGTTTCAGGTTCAGAATCACAGCTGTCCCCAATACCAAGCAGGCCTGTGAAGGTGGTTCAGCCACAGTGCCAGGGGAAGCAGGGAATCGAGGGGGCCTTAGGGAAGTCAAGAATCAATCCCTTCTGAGTGCACAAACTTGCTGAGTTTCAAGCACCAAATGCTGACCTCTGTAGGGCTTTCCTGGGCCAAGGGACTGATAAGGAGCAGATTTGATTCCCTGGAGCAATGCCCAGGCTTGTCCCCACCTACCTTGAGTTTCTCCCCATTCTCAGTGTCCCCACCTCCTGGCATTCTCAGCAGCGGGTCTGGAAGGTGACAGAGCAGATTCAGAAAGCTTCTGCTGGCATATAAGGGTCCATTCCACAGACCACCCAGAAGACAACATCAGGCAAGAGGCCCCTGTGGCTGCCCGGGCCCCTCCTGGCCTCCAGGATGTGGGGATGCCCGAGGCTCGAGCCAGGCAGGGGCTCAGGAGCCAGGGAGGCATGTGGGAAAGGCAGAACCAAAGTCCTGAGCCTCAGTGCTCATGGCAGGGCCTAAGCACTCTATCTGCAGAGGCGGGAACCCCAAGGTCAGCAAGGCAGCCCAGAGGGGATCCCTAAGACACGGAGCTGCGAAGGAGCCACGAGGGAAGCACCTGAAGCCCAGCCCTCCATGAGCAAGGGGTAAGAGGAGCTGAACCACATGGGATCAGGCCATAACCCTCTCCCAGGAAAGCCCAGTCAGACAAACAAATGTGGCTGCCTGCAGCCTGCATTCTAGCCAGTGCTCATGAGAAGCCCCTGAGCCCTGCAGTCCGACAGCACCCTGGAGTGGCAGGGACCACCAAACACAGGGCCTGATACCACCACATGGGAAGGGAGGGAGCGGGTGGTCTTGGGAAAGGAAGCTGAAGGGGATGTACATGCATCTCTCAGCGGCCGCAGTCGCCGCCTGGCCACCTTCAGGTGCTTGGTCCGGCCCAGGTCCTCCCCCAGAAGGTAGTACCAGCCACTGATCTCCTGTCATGAGAGAAGGAATGACATGCTGAGAAAGGAGACATAAGGCACAGGTTAGGCAGCCACCAACCACCCTCAAAAAGCAGCAGCTGGACACCTCCCTCAGGAGAGACAAACACTCAAGCCTCTGCACCCCAAGGCTGCTGCACCTGCTACACCTGCACCTCCAGGAAGCCTCCCCTGAGGCTCCAGGCAGAGCAGGCTCTCCCCTCTGCTGACTTCCCGCAGCTTCATATCCCTGGAGGACTACCATCTACTTGTCTGCCTGCCTTCCCCACTAGGCTGTGCACAGGCTCTCTGATGTGCCTAGCACTGTGCTGGCATACAGCAGGAGCCAAATAAATGTTTGTTGAGAGAACAGAGGGGAGGGAGTGAAAGAGGGATAAAGAAGCCAAAAAGTGGGCATCCTGAGGCTCCTGAGCAGTCTCCAGGGGGAACAAAGCCAGGGCTGTGGACAAGAGATCACTGGGACCCCTGTGCAGGATAAAGGGTCCTCACATCTGCCCCAGACTGCACTTCTAGGACTCAACGCTGGTGGCAGGGCCATGCAGCAGGCCACCAGAACATTTTCAGGGATGTGCAAAAGGAGTGGCTCCCTTCCTTGCTCACCACCTTCCAGTTTGGGGGTGCAGTGCAGAGTAGAGATGGATAAGGAACTTGTGACCCAGAGGCAGGGGTCTCTAGGTCCCAGATGCCTCACTCAGCCTAAAGGAAAGCTCCATAGAGGACGGTGCTGCTCACTTCTTCCCTGCTAGACCCAGGAATATCAGACCTGGTAGACACATCAAGAGCTCCCTGGAGTGGGCCACAAGCAGCACCTGGCCCTCCTCTTCCAGGGCAGGCCCAGGAGTGCTCTGGGCCCCAAGGGACCTGCCAGTGTCCTTAACAGCAGACCCCAGACTCAGAACTTCCTGGGAGGCTTGGGGCTGCCTAACAACTACTCTCTTGCAAGACAAACCAAAAAGGGGACCCAAACTCTCAGCTAGGCAGGTGACACAGTGCTGCTATTCAGCCCACTGGGCACCTGTCTCAGTGGGGCCCTGTCTCATAGACAGAAACCTCACGCAAGGGCTTCCAGACAAAGCCTGCTTGTACCAGCCCTGGCCCAGGTGGGATGACCCTGCCAGAAGCTTCCCTAGGACCTACCTTGTCCGGAGTCAGAAGGGACTTCACCCCAAAGCTCATGCAGCCGATGAGTCCACCCTGTCTGGGAAATCAACAGAGACTTGAGTCAGCACTTTTTGTTGGGCTATATCAGGAGGCGGATTATCAAACATAATACAGGTTTGCCTGATGCGCTATATTTACAAAGCAGTTTTACGTGCATCGACTCGTTTGATCTTCCTGACTTCGTGAGGTGTGGTACAGAGGAGCTACCATCTCCATTTTACAGAGGTAAAACTGGAGGTCCAGAGTTGGTTCCCCCACAAGTCACAGGACTAGTTAGTAGTCAGGTTGGGGATGTGGGGAGGACTCAGGCCTCCCAGGCCTTGGTGCGACGCTCCTCCACGGACCTCAGAGACTCAGAACTACTTTGCAGGTTTTAGCTGCTCTGGTGCTGGGTAGATCTGAAGAGCTGGTCCCTGCAGGGAATCTCAGCTCCCACATCAGTTGGTGGTGCTCAGTGGAGGAGAAAAGTTATGAACCTCAAGCTCAAGAAGGTTTATGTCAGGCTCAGGCAGGACCTGGGCAGTTCTTAGATGGCTCCAGATCGAGGTCCAAACCAACCTGACACACAAAGTCACTGTGACCAATCTGACCTGGCTGCTGGCGGGACAGTAGGCATGAGCCAGGGTCAGCCTTCACAGCAATGCAGTGAGGATTGGGTTTAAACTGGTGAAGAGGAATTCAGAGTTCCTGGAGAATGTCCACTGTTGAGCCTCAACATCCAACAGTCAGGAACTGACAAATACTTGGCAGCTTTTAATAGTGATAGCATAGATTAATATTTATAAAATGCAAAAAATAATCTTGCTATTGTTAGAGAAAAGGAAGTTTACAAAGCTGTAGTTTAATGAGAAAGACGCCCACAAAAGTACTAATAATGGATGTATCTGGTAGGTGGGATTATTAAGGATTTTTGTTTTCTTCTTTGAGTTTTCAGTATTTTCAAATTTTCACAGGGACCAAGCACTACTTTTGTAATCAGGGGGATAAAAGCCAGTATCGATGTACTCTCTATTCTATTGTGCCACACCCAGCTCTAGCCTAACGCTAAAGTTTTGTGTATTTTTTTTCCTGTTCTCTCCCTTACCACATCCCCAACTTAGACTCCTCCATAGGTTGGTTTGATAACTGTCAATCAAGAAACATCAAGGATATTTAGACGGCAGCATAACCCTGGTGGTTGACTTCAATATCTGAAGTGGATGAGAGAATTGGCATGTCCTGTAGAAGGCACAATATCAAAGCCAAAGACAGAACGGGCTGCTGTATGATGGTGGTGAATTCCCAGGAGGTGGGCCACCCAGGAACCTGCTCTAAGGGGGCCTGTGCTGGGGCAGTGGTTCTAACCAGGAGTGTACCACAGAACCCCTTGAACAGCCTGTCTGAGATCTGTGCTCCAAGGTGCGGTCCAGGCACGGGAGCCTGGAAAAAGCTCTCCCTGGATCCTGCAGGGCACCCGCCAACACCTGCCCCAGTCAAAGACCAGTGTTCTACCAGCCTGAGCAAGAGTGAGACCTCGTCTCTACTATAAATAGAAAGAAATTAATTGGCCAACTAAAAATATATAGAAAAAATTAGCCGGGCATGGTGGCACATGCCTGTAGTCCCAGCTACTTGGGAGGCTGAGGCAGAAGGATTGCTTGAGCCCGGGAGTGTGAGGTTGCTATGA
>CAUYRT010067794.1:0-23176 GCA_963574885.1 Lepilemur ruficaudatus | reverse complement strand
CCAGCTCCTTTCAATGAGCAGTGCCCCCAACACCCGCTCCCCACAGTGTCTCCTTCTCGGAGACATCTGAGGCCACCAGCTTCCCTCCCACCTACACATTTAGCCACACCTGCACCTGTTTCCTCTGTGCATGCGTGTGTGCGTGTGTGTGCGTGTGTGTGCTTGTGGGCAGGTGTAGGACAGAGAAGGATTGTAGACACAAAGAGGGTGAGAGGAGAGAGGGGTGGTGAAGAAAGGGAGGGAGGAGACAGCTTGCAGGAAAGGAGAGCAGGGTTGGGAAAATAACCCCGGTTAGGCCCATGCACAGGCACAGAAAGCAGATAGCCACTGACGAGAGACGCAACCGGGTGTAACTTCCACATTTGGCCTCGCTTGGGATCGGAGCTGGCTTGGGAGGTGACCAGGACCTATAAACTCTAGAGATTTTGTTTTTCTTTCTGGAGTTCAAGGTTGCTGTTTTTTTACTTCTGGTCCCTTTTGGATAAGACTCTTTTACTGCCCTGACAGAATAAAATATTAGCTGCTCTCCAAAGTGTCCTTCCCCTCAGGAAGCAACGCCTCCCTACTTCCCCCGTAAGGTGCTTTGTTTCCCAGGAGAAGCAGCCTTGCCTCGGCCACAGGCCTCTAAGAGGTAGAATTTGCAAAAGATTTCAGATAAATAAACCAGCCAGGGTAGAGCCGTGAAGGCTGGAGAGAGTCCTTCAGGCTGAGGAATCTGCCCGCTAAAGAGCCCTCCTTCTCCCGAGTGGCGTCTTAAGGGGCCCAAGCAGGAAAACCCCAACAATGTTGGAACAGAGTAAAAGGGACACTCTCTTTTTCCATTGTCCTTCAGCCGCCGAGGGGAAGTGAAAGGCCAAGCGTCTGACCTGCTCAGCCAGGCCTCAGCCCCTCTCTGCTGCGCCCCTTCCGCCGCGGGCTGGGCGCAGGGGCAGCCGGGCAGCCTCGGTCGGGCTCCCTCCTGCTTGTGTTCCGTCTACTCTAGCGAGCACCATTTGAGGGCCTCGTCTGCGCAGGCACGACGCGGGGGACCGGAATACACACGCACCTAACGCTCAGTCCTCGCCCTGGAGAAGGGTATGGGATGGTGGAGGAAGCAGATGGTCCGTAATTCCTATGCTTTGAGTGAAATACACTCAGATACACTCAATACCCCCACCAGCTTTCACAGTACAGTCACCAGAGCATTTCAGGCCAGAGGGACCCTGCGTCACAGAGGCCCAAGGACAGACACATGTGCTAAGAGTGGGCTGCTGGGAGAAAGGAGGTGCTGCCCAAGGGAGAGATGCGGGAAGGGATGGCAGGACGTGGCCACCCTGAGAGGACGTTCAGGACCTGTCAGCCACAACAGCTTACTTTCTTCTGACTTTCCTTTTCCACTCTGACCTTCGGGTCCAAAGATACGCGTTTGCAGGGTAGGGGAGAATGGTGGGGGAAATGTTCTCCCCCAGGCTTTGCTGTCCGAGTCCCTGGTCACTGCCATAGGGAGGCCTTTGACATAGAGGATGGTGCCGTCCAGTTCAGGGGGCCAGACTGTGAGGCATTACACGAGGTGCCATGGCAGAGGTGGGGACAGAGGGCTGGCCGGGGGCAGAGGAGGCACACAGCCCCACAGAAGGGCAAAAGGGCATCCTCACTTCCTTCTCGACTTCCAGGCAGCCAAACACGTACAAAATTATTTACCTTCCCTCCCTCAATTGCTGCTTCTCTCAAACACATTGGTTGTTTTATCTTCTGGGTGTAGCAGAGTTGGAACATTCTGTCTTAGCAGGACGCCGCTTTTTGGAGACGGTTCAAAAGGAGCTGCCCTTTCTGGCCCAGAGCAAGCTGGACCTGAGCGAGCGCTGGCAGTCCGGTTGCTGTCCGGCTGCTACCGCCTTTGGGCTGGTGGAAGTCAGAGAGGAATCAGCAGTCACTGGTCCTGAAGGGGACACACAGAGGCCCTGCTTTGGACTCGACAAAACTGGTTATTTGAGATAAGAGTTGTCATTTGCAGGTTCTTATTGAAAAACAGTTTCCGCACATCAGGTTTCTTCATGCAGGTGTTTAAAAGCATAGATGAGCTCCTCATCACTATGAAAGAAATTGCACCACTGTGCGTGTTGTCTGTCTTAGTTTGTCTTCCCTCTGAGTATTAATGGCCTGCCACCAATAGGGCCAGGAGAAGGGGATTAGATCCCAGAGAGGGAGGCTTACAACTCCACAGTGGTCCTCACCAAATTTCAGAATATCTTTCAACTCATAGACTTTCCCCAGTCTATGAGGAAACTGCAAATAGTTTGCAAACTGGAGAGAGGGAGCCTTTGATTGGAAAAGAACAGAGAGAGGGTTTTTTTTTGTTTTATTCAGTTTTGCTCTGTTTTGAGGCAGGGTCTTGCTCTGTTGCCTGGGCTAGAGTACAGTGGCTTCATCATAGCTCACTGCATCTACAACCTCCAACTCCTGGGTTCAAGAGATCCTCCCACCTCAGTCTCCTGAGTAGCTGGGACTACAGACCTGCACCCCACTAATTTTTCATTTTTTGTAGAGATGGAGTCTCTATATTGCCCAGGCTGGTCTTGAACTCCTGGGCTCAAACAATCCTCCTATCTCAACCTCCCAAAGTACTAGGGTTACAGGCGTGAGCCACCTGTGCCCTGCTGAGAGGTTGTCTTTTATAAAGTTTCTGCCCAACTTCTCACTCCGGTCCGCTTATGCAAATGAATGACGCAAACTTACTGAGTTCTGATTGGTCAACACAGGCCACAGTCTATTAGCCGATTCAGGTGACATAATTAGGAACAGACAGTTATGAAAGTCCCAAAGTTAAGCAAGCCTGGGGTTTTTTGGGAATACAAAAGTACGTAAGTGTATGACCTCTAGTCAGCAAATGGCCACATGGATCTATTTTGAATTTGGGCTCAGGCTCTCAGGCTCACCGTGAAGGACTGGCTCTTTTGGGGTTCACACCTACTTTTCATTTTCAGTGGGACAAACTGTTCGTCTAAAACTAAGTCGTGGACAAACTGCAGTTTGCTTCTTTGTGGCTTGAATGAAACAAATCAAGAGGGATAACTTGTTTCAAGTGAGAACTTGGACCCTGCCCTGACCTCTCCCTCACACTCGTGCTCTGCTCAAGCCCTGAGCAGTGGCCTCTGCCGCTGGGTCACCTGGCAGCTGGCCTCACCCCCATGGCAGGGGATGCAACCTGGCCTTCCAAAAGCAGATAGAAACGAATCCTTATCATCTGTTTCTTAGATATGCCAAGTCTTTTTTCTTTTATCTTTTTTCTTTTAACTGATGGTCAGCACACCTGGCATCTTAGACCGTCCCGCTACAGCTGTCGTCTGGCCTATATGCACTTGAAACTATGACCTTGGGAAATGACCTTGCAATCTTCCTCACTTTAAAAATGGGCTACTTATGATAGATTCTTTTCCACAACTATTTAACCCTCTCAGCACCGGCACATTCTTTTGTCATCTTGCCGGTTTCTTTGCTAGTAAGAAAATAAACTTTGGCACGTGCTTAAGATCAATCCATATCCTGTTTTGGTATCAGCCTGCCCTCCAGGCGCACCCCCCTGCTAAGGTTTTCCCAGTCCCTTCCCCGTGGGGCAGTCCCTGCCTCCAGGCATTTTCACATGCTCCAGGACTCTAAGTCTCTATCCTCATGTCCCACCCCTACTCCGTTTCTTCTTTCTTTTTTTTTTTTTTAATTTTTAATGTTTTTAGAGGCACAGTCTTGTTCTGTCACCGAGGCTGGAGCGCAGTGACATGATCATAGCTCACTGCAGCCTTGATCTCCTGGGCTCACCACCACGCCCAGCTAATTTTTGTTTTTTATTTCCCTATAGATGCGCTCACTATGCTGCCCAGGCTAGTCTTAAACTCCTAGGCTCAAGCAATCCTCTCACTTTGGCCTCCCAAAGCACTGGGATTACACGCATGAGACATCATGTCCTGTGTCAATCCTTTTTTTTTTTTTTACCTGCTCACCTCTATGTGTCTTTCAAGACTCACTGAAGGCCACCTCCTGCTGAGAAGCCTCTTCTGACCCACGCTGCTCTCCCCATTTCCCACCTGTCAGTTCCCCTCTCCACGCCACGTTAGGGGCTCCTCCTTTGGGCTGCCAGGATCATCTTGCTAACATCCATCATCAGACACCCGCCGTGAGAAAATGCATTTTTCAAAAACATGCGTAGACTTATAACTTCATTGTGAAGTGCATGAAAGGTATTTGTGGCTAACATTTATGTGAGAGCTTACTATGCACCAGGTACCGGTCCAAGGGCCTTGCAACAATTCTCTCATTGAAGTTTTACAACAGCCCTGCAATAGGCACTTCCGTTGCCTACCCTGAAGAAAAAACACGAACGATGTTTTTCCTGTGTTCTCACACCACAGCAACAATCATTTCTGCAGCAGATACCAGCTGGGTGTTCTTCAATTCCAATTCTGACGCTATCTGCTTGGAGACGGCCTCAGATCCCACAGGTTGAGGGCTCAGTCCCACGAGACTTCCCCCTTCTTCCCACAAGTCACAAGTCCCCGCCTCCGGAACGTCTGACTGGCTGGCTTCCAGCTAGGCTTCCCACCACCCCCTCTTTGGGTTCAATTAATTTCCTAGAGTGGCTCACAGAACTCAGGGAAACACTGTGTCTACTGGTGTGGTACAAAGGATATTGGAAAGGATACAAAGAAACAGCCAGATGAAGTGACACATAGAGCCAGGTCTGCAAGATCCGGAGGGCAGGAGCTTCTGTCCCTGTGTAGGTGGGCTGTGCCACCCTCCCGGCACATGGGTGGGTTCCTGTGCATCTTCCTGTAAGCCTCTACACGTTCAGTATCCAGAAGCTCTCCAAGCCCTGTCCTCTTGAGCCTTTCGTGGAGAAGTTTTTGGATAGGCATGATTGACAACCACGTAGACATGTGACTGGACACAAAGGGTGTGAGCTGATACTAATAGACTGAGTGTGGAAACTCAGCAAGGTCTGTCTGTTCAGATTCTTCTTGGCCTCTCTGTGCAGCATTCCTTCCTCCAGGATACAAGGCAGGACCCCTTCTGAAATGGGGGTCTTGTGACCTACAATTAGAGAGTTTCTTTATGGCCAACCCAAAGAGAAAAAGGCAAGGGAAGGTTCCTGACTTGAGGAGGTGAAAGGAGTGCAGGGGAAGGTGAAAAAAAGAGAGAGAGAGAGAGCTTGATTCTGCTTTCCAAGGCCACTTCTGAGACCTAAATCACCCCAACATCATAACAAAAGACTGTAACAGGGAATATGGGAGTTACGATGGGAAGCATGGATGAAAACCAATATATATTTATATATCATAATATTATACTGTCACCCCTACCGAACAACCAGATTCTTTCTTCATGGCTGGCACAGCCCTAATTTTGTTGGATGTCCACTACTCTTCCTCAAGAAAAGATATATCCCAATTGCTTTAACCAATTACTGTGATCTAATTTCTCTTAGAGTGATTGGTTTCAGCCTGGACATGTAATGCAATTCTGGCCAATGAAATACGAAGAGAAGCCTAATGGGTGGGAAAAGGGTAGGTCCTTTTTGAAAGTTTCTGGATGCCAGAAACTTTGGCAATCATTCTGCAGCTAGGAGGGAAATTAGCCTGAGAACAAGGAGACATAAAGAAAATGTTGGAACAAAGAAATCGAAAGTAATGGAGTCCTTGAGTCCATTGATTACTGAGTTAACCAAGCAAGGTGTATCACGATTTCTTTTTATGTGAGGAGATATATTTTCCTTATCGTTTAAGTTGAAATTTTAGTAGCCTCTTAATCATTGCATCTTAACCATCGCAAAATCCATTAGAATGTGCTATTATTATTTCATATTATCATTTTACAAATGAGGTAATCGAAGCGTTAGTAAGTAATTTACCCAAGATCAAATGCTTGTAAAAAGTTAATCTAGCTCTAGGACTTTTAAGCACCAGACAATGCTCACTCCCCAAGAAAGGGGCCCAATCTTATTCAGTTCTGTTTTTTTTCTTAGCCGCTCCAGCTTTCTTTTGATTATTCAGTTCTTTAATCCTTGCTTCTAGCACAGTATTTGGAATATAATTAGTGCTCAATAAATTTTTTTGAGTATGTGAGTGCTTATGTGATCTGAATTTTTGTAGACATTCTTCCCTTAATATCACTGAATAGGCTGATGTTCTGGGTTTCCTGAAAAGGAACAGAAGAATATATTTCATTTGGATCCTGAAATACTCCCACTGGGTAATCCCAAAGAAGGAAGTATTTAAAATATGGAAGCAATGTCACCATACTGCAAACAGATATAAAGACAAATGAAAATAACCTCTGCATTCTAACACAATTGCCATTTTTAGGGGTTCTCTTGCAGTCCATTTTATATACATACTGGACAGCTCAGGAGATGCATAAAAGTCACTTGATAAAATCGCACATCTTTTTCTAATTTTATAAAAATTTTGGTGAATAAGAAATAAAGAACACTTCCCTAACTTTATAAAATGTATACATCAAAAAGCTACTGCAGGCTGGGCGTGGTGGCTCATGACTCTAATCCTAGCACTCTGGGAGACCAAGATAGGAGGATCGCTTGAGGTCAGGAGTTTGAGACCAGCCTCAGCAAGAGCAAGACCCCGTTGCTACTAAAAATAGACAGAAATTAGCCGGGCATGGTGGTGTGTGCCTGTAGTGGCGGCTACTCAGGAGGGAGGCTGAGGCAGGAGGATTGCTTGAGCCCAGGAGTTTGAGGTTGCTGTGAGCTAGGCTGGTGCCACGGCACTTTAGCCGGGGCGACAAAGTAAGATTCTGTCTAAGAAAAAAAAAAAGCTACTGCAAATGTTTAATCTAATGTTGAAAAACTTAAAATTATTCTCCCTTAAGTTTAAGATCAACACATCTCTGCTTCACTGCGTCTACTCACCATTACATTGAAAATCCCAGCTAGTAGATTAATACAAGAAAAATAAAAGTCTTTGAAAGGACAAGAAAAGAAGAAACAACGCTATTATTACTAACAGGCAATACTATTATTTACAAAAAAAGCTAAGAGAATCTATAGAAACACTTTTAGCCCTAATAAAAAATGCTCTGCAAGGTTCTTAGATCAATATGCAAACACAAATTGTATTACAATGTATCTGCAACCACCAGAAAAGGTAACAAAAAACATCGTCTTGAATAGAAACAAAATCTGTAAGTTTCCTAGTGTCAACGGAAAAGAAGCCAAACCCTGTAAAATAATTTTAAAGAGATTTATTCTGAGCCAAATTTGAGGACCATGACTCGGAGCCACGCCCAAGAAGCCTTGAGCATGTACACTCACTGTGGTTGGGTTACAGTTCGATTTTATACATTTCAGGGAGACAGGGGTTACAGATAGTCATAAATCAATACGTGGGAGGCATGCATTGGTTTGGCCCAAAAAGGTGGGCCATCTCGAAGGGGGGAGGGCGGCTTACAGGTTATAGGTGGGCTTAAAGATTCTTTGATTTGTAATTGGTTAAAGACATGAAGCTTTGTTTATAGGCATGGAATATTTTAATATAAGGAGCTCTGTCAATTGGAGACAAGCCACCAGACACATATTTGCTGTGTAAATTGAGGACCTGCAGGTTTGTCTTGCATACCCTCAGCCTATTAATGGGTTATAAAAGATGTTTCTAAGAAGGGATGGGGGCACAATAACCTCCCTCCTTGTGGCAGGCAACTTAGTTTTAGGATATCCCCTTGGCCAAGAGGGGGTCCATTCAGTCATCCAGTTGCGGGGAGCCTTAAGATTTTATTTTATTTCACACTAGGAATAAAATGCCCTGCCTGGTTCCCCTATTTTGTGTCCTCATCTGTTATAACTGGCAGATCTTTGAAAATCTGATCATGCTTCCACTTTAATTAAAAATGCTCCTGTGGGGTTTTTTAAAAATGGCCTTATTGAGGTATAATTGCTACACAGTAAACTGAATGTATTTCAAGTGTACAATTCGTTAAGTTCTGGCACATGTGCGAGCTTGTGAAACATCACCACGATCAAGGTAGTGCATATATCCATCATCCCCAAACGTTTTTTGATGCCCTTTTTAGTTCCTCCCTCCAGCCCGCCCTTTCCCTCTCATCCGCAAGTAACCATTGATCTGCTTCCTGTCACTTGGATCAGTTTGCATTTTCTGGACTTTTATATAAATGGGATCATTGAATATGTGCTCTTTTATTTTTGTCTTCTTTCACTCAACACAACTGAGATTCATCCTCTTTATTCCTGACTAGAATTCCATTGTATGTAGCACCACAATTTTTTTTTTTTACCCATTCACCTGTTGATGGACACCTGGGTTGTTTCCATCTTTGACTGTTACGGATAAAACTGCTATGGACACTGGTGTACAGATCTTTGTGTGGACATATGCTCTCTTTTCTCCTGGCAAATTCATGGAAGTAGAACAGCTGGATTAAATGGGAGGTGTATGTCTAACTTTTTAAGAAAATACCACAGTGGTTGCATCATTTTGCATTCCCCCCAGCAGGCTCAGTGGATTTAAAGAATGAGATTACAATACTCTGGGGCATTTGTGAGGCATTTAGATTTTTAGTCCACTCCCCTGAAAAATTAGATCTGGGAGGAGGCTAGGAAGTTGAGTGTTTAACAGGTACCCTGGGTGATTTCTGGAACAGGTGAGTTTTGAAACAATATCTTAGGGGATTCATTCTTTTTTTTTTTTTTTTTTTTTGAGACAGAGTCTCACTCTGCTGCCCGGGCTAGAGTGAGTGCCGTGGCGTCAGCCTAGCTCACAGCAACCTCAAACTCCTGGGCTCAAGTGATCCTTCTGCCTCAGTCTCCCAGGTAGCTGGGACTACAGGCAAGCACCACCGTACCCGGCTAATTTTTTTTTCTATTTTTAGTTGTTTGGCTAATTTCTTTCTGTTTATAGTAGAGACAGGGTCTTGCTCTTGCTCAGGCTGGTCTCGAACGCCTGAGCTCAAGCAATCCTCCTGCCTCAGCCTCCCAGAGTTCTAGGATTATAGGCGTGAGCCACAGCACCCGGCCAAGGGGATTCATTCTTAACCACAGAGCTGGATTGATACGCCTTTCAGGATCTGGCTCCTGTCTTGTTCACCAGCCAGGTCCCACCCCCGCCGACTCTGGCACCATAAAGTGTGCACAGTTCTCTTTCATGAACTGTGTGAGGGGACAGACTCTCTCATTTGTCCAGTGCTTACTGACTGCAGTGGGTGTAATAATGTCCCCCAAAAGATATGTCCACCCCTGACCCTCAGAACTGTGACCTTCTTTGGAAAAAGGAGAAATTAAGCTAAAGAATTTGAGACCGTCTTGGATTTAGGGTGAGTTTTAAATCCAGGGACAGGTGTCCTTGTAAGAGCAAGACAGAGGGAAACGGAGACGCAGAGGAGAGGGCCATGAGGCAGACATGGAGTGATGCTGCCACAGGCCAGGAACCCCGGGAGCCCCCAGATGCTGAAAGAGGCAAAGAAAGATTCTCCCCTCAAACAATCTGCCCGCCTCGGTCTCCCAGAATACTAGGATTACAGGCATGAGCCACCACGCCTGGCCCTCATTTTCAATATCTTAAAGTATGTTGCCATCAGAAAGATAGATTCATCTGAATGTCCTTCATTGTATTCAGAACACAGCCCCGGCTCTGATACACGGCCAGCTCCAAACACTTCAGCTCAGCTCCTGACAGGAGGCAACTCCCTTCTGAGTTCTCTGACAGCAGATCCCTGGGGAGCAGCCTAACATTGCACGCAAAGTGAGTCAGAGGCAAAGCGGCCCCTGTCCTCCCTGAGGGACTCACTCTCCGAAGCATAGGTCTTCCCTCACTTTCCCCAGATCTCCCCTGGCTTCTTCTCTATCACGAAAATCAGAGACACAATGAAGAAAACCGGACAGGTGTTATTTTAAGCTGAACTGCAGCTGGCCACCAGTCATGTACCCGTTCACGCATTTCATTTTCTTTTATTTATACATGCACCTTCGCATTTACACAACAAAGTGAATCGCGCACCTGTGCGCTGACTAGTGCTTAGGCAAAGCAGTTTTAACAAAGAGATCCTAAAATAGAATAGTTTAAGAAAAATAGTCATTTATTTCTCACACAAGTGTCTGTCTGGGGGGAGCAGTCCAGGTGGCAGGGAGCTTTGCTAGGGACCCAGGCTCCTCCCACCTTGTTGTTCTGCCGTCCCCAGGGTATGTTTTCTGTCTGCGCGACATCTGCTTTCCTGACCGTGGGAAGGGGAAAGAGCCGAGGGGACAAGCAACTCCATTGTTAAGAATTGGAGTGGAAGTTCACTTTCCTTCTGCTCTTGTCCAGTTCACAAAAACCTCCCAGGGCCATGCCTAGCTGCAAAGGAATCTGGCCAGTGTAGCTGCAGCCAGGCAGCCAAGTACCTGGCCAAAGCTTACTGGCACGGGCACCTGGGACCACAGCAGCGTCCGCCGCGATCTGCTCTAGGTTACACAGTGTCTGCTCTAGAGGTGCATGTAGACTGATGGGAAAGAAACGCCTGGTTCCCACAACACAAGGAGGGAGAGGGACGACTTGAACTTGAGATGATCAGAATAGGTTTCTGAAGGAGGTAGCACTGGGCTGGTCGGCTTGGTTTACAAGGCAGGTGTGATTCCAAAAATGGAAGGGTGGTGAGGACAACAAGCAGAGCCAGGAGCGGTGAGGACTACACACAGAGGGCAAGCTTTCAGAGGGCCGCAAGGGGCTCTTCAGCCACCCCTCCCTGGCAGCGCTCCACACTCGGGCACCCATCTGTGTCTGTGCCTGTCTGCATTAGCTGCTGCCGGTCACCAAGCCTCCATGTCCTCGTCGGTCTTGGAAGATACTTGAGTCCCCCCACGCCCCAGCCCCAGCCCTTCCGAGTGAGGGAGGCCGCATGGCCTCAGAAGACGGGCCAGGCTGTGAGTCAGAGCCAGGGGACCCAGGGTCTAATGGCTTGTTAATGGCAGTCATTTCCAGAGCTTTGCAGTGATAGAGCATGCTGACCTATAGAATTCGATTCTCATCCCATCTCCTCTCATTTCAACTTAGAGGGCCTGGCTAAAATAAAACATTAGATAATGGAAATGGCCTGAAAAATCAGAAGTGTTGCAGCATGGAAAACATTATAGTGACATCAGAATCTTAGTATTTCGAACTTCATTGACTTAGCATTTGTGGAAATTTATACAAGGGTCTAGGCTAAAAATTATCTTTATGCTCAATATAACTAAAAGGATTTACTAAGCAAATTAACAATGTGGTCCAGATTCCTGGGAGACGTTGGTAACCTACGGAGGACAACTGCTTTTGAGGACTACTGTGGCACTATTGCGGGAATATCGGACTTCAATTAATTTTGAACAATGCTCTTTTCATTAAAGTAGGTCTGGTGGGACTTCTACAAGGCAGTACGACTTGATTAGCTATTTGAGCTTCTGAATATTCTGAAGAGTAATAAAATTGCTAAGCAAATTAACTTGGGGCCTCGCAGAGAAGATTTAAGTGTTTAAGAAAAGACTGGACAACCATTTGGCCAGGATGTTAAAGAGATTCTGGCACCAGAGTGCAGGTTGGACTAATTTTGGCAGTGAAAACTCTTCCTTTTCCTTTCCCCTAAAATCTGCATAAAGTCCGGCTGACCCAGATGAGGGCAGAGTGACGCGGGGTGAGAGAGAGTGTACACTTCATCTCCCACCTTCACCCCACTCCTCCCACAGTGCCTGTGATCAGGTGCTTAAAGACTTACTCTAAAACTTGGTGACATTTAAAACCTCTTTGAATCCTGTGCCTGTCAGCTTACGGAGGACCCCCATATACAGCCGCTAACCTATTCGGAGCTTACTCTGTTGCAGTTCTATGCTAAGTGTTTCATTTTACAGATGAGGCAACTGAGGCTTAGAGAGTTTAAGGAACTGGTGTACAGTGTGGGGCGCGAACTTGGCCTGTGTGTGCTTTTAGAATCATCTCCCTTGCAGATCAGGGTTTTGTATCAACATTTTCCCTTTCTGTTTAGCGGGAAATGATTTAGTGGCCTTACTTTCTGCATTTTCAATAATTTTTATCCTAACACAACTCAGAGGATGAGGACCCATCTTCCAACCGTATCCTTCGAAGGCTTAATAAGAGAACTGGTGATGTGGTCCATGTCCCCAGGGGCCTGGAGCTTGGTGGAGAAGTTGAAGACAGCTGAGGAGTTTGGGAAATCAACACCTAGACATATATACAGGCACTATGTTTCAACGTGGATGCCCTGTTTCTAGGGGCATTGCTGGGCACAGGGTCCGGAAATCACACATTTGGGATGGATAGAGAGCCAACTGAACAACTTGTAGAGCTTAAATTTGGTTATTTTTTCTGAAGGTCATTCATTCATCATTCCTTGAGCCTCATTCTGTGCCAGACACTGAGCTGAATTCTTGGGATAATGGAAAAAAGAAAAGGCCTTTGCCTGTCAAGGGAAATGGATTGTTTAAAAAAATAATAACGATATCCAAAATAATAATAGCAGCCTGGCCAATGAGCAGCCACAGCAGACCTGGCCAGCAGTGACTGGGGCTCACTGCAGCGCTCTGAGGGTGCGTCAGCACGGCACTGCAGCGGTGGAGGAGGGAGTGATCTCCCCTGCGGGTAGGGGTCTAAAAAGGCTTCATCAACAGCGCTCTAATGAAATCTCATGCCACTGCAAACAGTGCTGCAGTCACCTTACAGAGAGAAAGTTTGGCCGAAGGAGAAGGCCCCTTGTGAGAGGCCACCCAGCCTCCCTCTGCAGCCTCAGCTCCCTGGGCTGTTGGCCCTGGCGTCTGCATTTAGAGGGGAGAACATGATTGATTGGAGGATTCAGAGGCTGTTCTTTCACCTCGGACACCCTCTCGCTTTCACAGAGGGAAGCTGCATTCTATTTGTGGTCAGACTCCTTCTGACCGAAGCATCAGATATTCTGTCTACCTGGAGAGTCCCCACCCACGTGGGGCCCTGTTTCCTCATCCCAGGATTCCTTGTTATTTTGACGTGAGAGAAGCTGGTGTACAGCTGGAAATACAGGCTCTGCGGGCTCCCAGAGGGTAGGATGCAGGCAGTGGGTGATGCGCCTGAGGGGAGCTGAGTATCTGGCTGGTGAAAGGGTTTGCGTAGGCTGGTTCCGGTACTGATCGTTACTGGTTGCACCACTGCCTGCATTCACTTTTATTTATTTTTGAGACAGGGTCTTACTCTGTCACTCAGGCTGGAGTGCGGTGGCATCATCATTGCTCACTGCAGCCTCAAACTCCTGGGCTGAGGCGATCTTCCTGCCTCAGCCTCCCAGGCAGCTGGACTACAGGCATGCACCATCACACCCAGCTTTTAAAAAATTTTTTGTAGTGTTGGGGATCTCAAACTCCTGGCCTCAAGGGATCCTCCTGCCTTGGCCTCCCAAAGTGTTGGGATTATAGACGTGAGCCACCATACCGGGCCTGCATTTGTTCTTTTCAAGGCCCAAGCGATCACCATCGTTCCTTCTCTGTCCTTCTCTTAAATGCCTTGAGCTTCAAAAAACAACATGTCACTCAGGTTACTTCAAGTAAGGGGCTTATTTCCATGGGTGTGTTTGGCTATAAAAACAAATGGACTCTCAAGGGAACCTAGGGAACCTTGGCTTCACCAAGGCCAGGAGAGGGGACAAGAGCCAAGCCGTAGGGACCCAGGACAGCAATAGTCTACTTTCTCTCTCCAGTCTCCTGGCCCCAGAGGCTCTTCCCTTTGGCATCGTCATGGCGATTCCGTCCTCCCCTCTCCCCTCCTCCCGGGTTGTGCTGGGCACACCTGCCGCTCTAGACTGCCCCAGCTGCTGCTGAATCGGGACCCCCGCTGCCTTCGTGGCCCTGCTTGCCACCTACTCTCTGTGGATTTTGGTTTTTTTTCCCAGTTGCTCCTCAGTTTCCGTTTCCAAACCCACCAGACTTGTCTTCATAAACTCCACTTCCAATTCCTGTACGATCAGAGCTTTCTTGCAATATTGTTTGCCCAAATGCTGGTCCAGGCAGCCACAGCCAGATGGCTGGGGCCGTATGGTGTCACAGTCCCTACAGAGGCAGGAACATCCCTTCATAGAGGGCTCTGGGCTGGTTTCATAACCCACCTCCCGCCAACCTACTCCTTGCCTTTCTGGGAAGAAAGCTGCAGGCAGCTCTTTCGGCCCAGTGAGGGCCTCTGCCTTCAGGACAGAGACTCGGAGTAGAGAGAGCCTTAAGAATCACTGAGTCCAAAGTCCCTAGGACCTAAGTAAGACCTAGGTTCATTGTACCACAGCCTGGCCAAGACATCATCTAGCCTCCTTCTAAATAGCTCCTGTGACAAGGAGCCCACAGCCTCCTAAGGCAGGCCGGCGTACGTGGGGTCCCCTCTGACTGTCACTGACTTCCTCCCTCTGTTGGGCTTGCATCTGACTGCCTAGAGCATCACTCACTGGTCCTGCTCTATCCTTCTAGGCCTTACCAGGCACGTTTAATGCCTTTGAAACATTACGCCCTGTTAACAGAAGATGGTTTTCTCGCATTTTCCCTTCAAGAACGAAATGCCCCCCGTTCCTACATACATTCCTCATATGACTAACTTTTTAGTTATTTTAGCACTCTGATCATTCTCCCTGGAATGTGGTGCCATTTGCCTGTGTTTCTTTTTAAGACGTAACCCCAGAAGAGAAAGTAGTTCTCTGGGTGTGGGCCGACCGGTTCTCGGAAGAGTATGTCTAGGCCTGTTCCCATCTGGATTTCTGGTTGAAGTTGTTCCTCTTATATTTTATTCCAGTCGGGCTCAGTGGTCTGCTGATTGTCACGTCGCCATCAGCAATACTTCTGCTTCTACGCTCTGCATATTACTAAAACTGTACCATAGCCAGCCACTGAGGAGGCCGAAGCAGGAGGATGCCTTGAACCCAGGAGTTCAAGTCCAGCCTGGGCAACATAGCAAGGCCCTGTCTCCAAAAATATATATGAACAAGTAAAAATTTCAAAATTAGAAAATAAAAGAAAAATAAAAAGCTGTATCACCCAATGACCACCAGGGACAAACCTGTAGTCTGACACGCACACACGGAATCACACGTGTACTGGCTTGACGCAGCGACGGAGCAATGCAGAGCGCCCTGGACGAGAGGGGAGGGCAGTGTCCTCGGTGAGGTCTGTGTTCCCCGCTGAGGGACTTGGAGAGGATGGTGGGGAGGCGGGGTCAGTTCTAGACCGTTTGCTGTCTGCGCCAGTGGCAGGACACGGGAGGGCTGCGTGGCAGTGGGACACCCCAGGGGTGCTCAGCAAAGGGGGCCTGGGGTGTCACTGGAAAGAAAGTGGCAGCCACTCCTTTTACAGCCACTGCATGACCTCGGGAGATGCAAGGTCCCCTATTAACCTTGGGCTGCTTACATCTCTCTTTGTCCCCAGCCTGATTAACCGGACTCCTGTTTTCCTTTTCGGTCCAAGCTGATTTTCATTCTTTCAGTCCCAAACGGTTGTTCGCTCTTTGTGTATCTTTGAGGATTCGAGGGGCTTTAGGAGGCGGGGAGGGGGTGTTGAGCGCATCCCCACCTTCTGTCACGTGTTCACAAGGTGGCTGCGGGTGAGATGCCCGTGTAAATCACGCAGGCCCAGTGGTGGTCTCGCATCCACCCTCTCTTTTCACTGATTCTCCTTGAGGCCCCCACGTGGACGTGGCCACGACCTCCAAGTGCTTCTAGACCTCTTGGCTGAGCTCCAGGTCCACGCGTCCAGCTGGCTGCTTGGTCGGCTCCTGTGACGGCCACAGGCCCCTCGAATTCAACACACCCCGATTCAGCTCTTTCTCCCCGACACATCCTGCAGTCTCTTGCTCCCGCCGTAGCGTCCCTGTCTGGGTGCCTTGTCCTTCCATCCATTCAAGCCAGACAACGGGCACCTCCTCAGCCAAGACCCTCCCTCACGCGCATGCCCGACTAGTCACCGGAGCTTCTAGTTCCTCCTCCTAAACGTCGTTCTAGCTTGCTCCCCTCTCTCCGTCTTGAGTCCTTTGAGCTTTGGCTTGGATTCGGGTAAAAGCCCTCAGCCCATCTCCCCACTTCAGGTTCTTCTCCCTCCATTCCATGGAATGCCTTGTTTCCAGAGGGTAATGCTTAAAATGCAAATCTGATCCTCTCGCTCCCTACATAACATCCTTTAATAGCCTCTCGGAGCCTAGCGTGGGGACTGAACTAGCTCACACAGCACACGAGGCTTTTCGTCTGACTGAGCCTGTCTTCCCAGCCTTGATTTCTGCAACACCTTCTCTTAACCCACGTGATCCAGCCATGGAGCCCACCAGCGGCTCCCTGCACTGGCTGCCCTCCGTCCCATCATTCCTTCGGAGGGGTGTTTTCCCTGTCTGGGCTGACAGAAATAGTAAGGAAGAACATTGCACTGCTTATTGATCGTGGACCACAGGCCAGGTACTCTGCTAATGCATTTACATGTGTCATCCTACCAGTTCTACAAGATGGGTACCGTCATCATCTCCACCTTACAGATGGAGAAACTGGGAGTTAAAGAGGCTTGCGCAAGGTCACACAGCAGCTAAGTGATGGAGTCAGGATTACAATGAGACAGATTCTACTATATAATGTCCCATATGAATAGTGGTTTCAATCATGCTCTAAAACTCAACTGCTACATCTCTATCCTAGAACCCTTCCCTGACCACTCTTTCATAAGCAGTTGATTAATTCCTTTTTGCCACTGTAGCTCATACATAATTGTGCTGTATCACCCATCTCTCTTTTGTCCCCTGCATGTGGGTGGCACCTATCCACTCACCACAGCCGTGCGTGGGCACCACCCACCAACCCAGGCTGTGGCTGATTGAACAGGGAATAGGCACCTAACCCCACAAGGGTGGCCAACAGGCTTGGAAAGTAGCTGTGATGGATCTGTTTACATGTCTGCATTGAGAGCTTCCAGAAGGCTGTGTTGGCCATGGAAATAATCCTCTCAGATCTCCTTCCAAAGAACCTGCTGCAGGAAATGTAGCTAACTGACAGTCTCCAGCTGTTGCCCTCTGGGCCAACCCTGGCATCCACATTTCTCCCAGTCTGCCCTCAGCCCATGGACACTAGGGAGCGCTAAGGCCGCCATTCCCACCCCGTGGGGGCTCTCCCAGCGGGCACCATGTGCTGGGAGGCTCCGTAGGTCCAGCTGAGACTTTCTCCAAACCGCACCGCAGGCTGATACTCCGCCTTCCCTCCCAGTTTCCCCAGGTACCTGGCTTGCATTACAGTCTGAAGGCCCTCCCACCTCCTCCTGTTTCCTTTTCCTGTCTCTCTCATAAGCATTTCCCCCAAAACATTTCTTGCACATCAAATCCTGCATTGGTGTCTGTTTCCTGAAGGAGCTAAAATGACATAAGGCCAGGAACCCTCTCTATGTACCTGACAGTTAGCACCTGGACTGACACAGAGCAAGTGCCCGGTACACGTTTGCTGAATGAACGAAGGAACGAGCAGTCTCCCCTCCCTGACTGTCACTATCGCTCCTCAATCCACTTCTGTATCATTTCCAACTCCATCTTCCTGGAACGTGCTTCTGTGCACTTGACTTCTTTTCTCCCCCACGGGTAAAGAAATAGCAGGTTTGCTTTTATAATCAAAAGAAAATGCAATGCTTTAAAAAAAAGCAATGATGATATTAATGATGCAGGATGCAATCTCTCTAATTGCATTATGAGTTTTAAAAAGAAGAAGAAATTCAAAATGGCAGGATTATTTTTGACCATGGAGAAATGGAAATGGATTTGAAAGTGTGTTTTCGAAATAGGAACTTTACCAGAGTGAAAATGCCTCGTTTCCCCACCCCCAACATGATTCCTGCTGGAGTTCCATGTGCCAGGCATGGTATCTGCTTCTCCCCCTAATTGTTTTCCCTTGGAAGAACCTTTCATAGTTGCCCACTTCCAATGGGTGACATTGGGACTGTCACAGTGTTCGACTCCAAGGGGGTGCCCATCTCATTATAGTATCTGAGATTAGCAGCCCGTGAGCTGTGCCGTGCACAGCCCGGTGGCTTCTCCCTCCCTATGCAGTCCTCGGGAAAACTTTCTTCTCCCCCAGACTCTACAGCTTGAAACCAGCCCGAAACAATCCCTCTGCGATCGGATACATTCTGCCTTCCCTGGCAAATTTCCTTGAAAAAGACTATTCGTGTCATGCTTTTGGCATGATGGTCCGGGAAAGGGTTATAATAAGCAGCATTTTGAAGCCTTAAATACAGTCTTTGGTTCTGCAAATACCATAATGACAGACTTGCATTCTCAGTACTAGGAAATTTTGTGGGCACTGGAGCTCAGAAATGTCCTAGGCATGTAAGCAAGCTTGATTCTCATTTGTGTCTGGGATCCAAGAAGAAAATGGGGCCAGGGGTCGAGTGCTGGTCACACCGCACCCTCACAGAGGCAGAGGAAACTATCTCCACAACTGCATTTCTGTGATGAGAAGGTGAGTAGCATATGTCTTCGTGGGTCCGCGGTGCCCTCTGGGCAATGGGGACCACGTGAGTGCAGCATGAGGATGACATTTTAGTAAGTTAGGGGCCTAACTCAGAGGTAGGGGTATAGCCTGGACAGATGGAATAGAGCCTCCTTGCACACTCCGGACTGGACAGAAATGCTCGTGGTTGCTGCTGAAATTGGAAACATGATGGGTGCAAGTGATGTCAAGGGGTTACCTTCTAGAACCACAAAGCAGCACTCCTTAAGCCTCCATGCATGCCCCCGCCTGCCATTCTCTCTGGGTAGCAGGAGTGGGCTCCGGCCAGCCATTCCTGAGGCCGAAGGCAGACTCGTTCTCATGAAATCAATCCCAATATCTGTTTCAACTCCTTGGCACACTTTTGCTTCACAGAGTACAAATGTGTTTGAGAATGTCCATAGTTTCCCAAAGTACTTCCTTTCCCCTCAGGCCACCGAGGCTTGGGACTGCCTTCTGTGACACTGCCAGGGACTGAACTGGTGTGACCAGGGGTGTGGCCATGGAGAGGTGAGGAGGAGGGGTCCCTCCCTTGAGCACACGCTTTGTTCTATCTTTGTAAGATGATACTGCTGCATGATGGTTGCTTAGACTATGTGAAAATTTATTGCCAGAAGCAGAGGGAAACCGAGGATTGGTTTGGTCAGTTAGGAGTTGATACCCTAGTGGTTGTTTAGTGTGCTCAGGCTGCCAAAAAAATAAATAAAAAAATAAAAAAATACCACAGGATTGAATGGCTTAAACAAAGAAATGTATTTCTCACAGTTCTGGAGGCTGGGAAGCCCAAGGTCAAGGAGCAGGCCAGTTTGATCTCTGCCTCCTGGTGAGAGCTCTCTGCCTGGCTTGCAGACGGCCACCTTCTCTCCATGTCCTCACATGACAGAAAGAGAGGAGGCAAGTTCTTTGGTGTCTCTTTTCATGAGGACACTAATACTGTTGGATCACGGCTCCAACCTTATGAGCTCATGTAACCTTAATTACGTCCACCTGGGCCTTACCTCCAAATACACTGAGGGGTTGTGGCTTCAACATGTGAATTCTGGGGGACACAATTCAGTCCCTAGCAGTGGCCAAGCAGCAAGACGCTCAGGGAAGGTGGTGTCCTTTGAGGTGTTTGCTGCCCACCCAATCAAAGTCCCAGGCCTCATCCTTCCCCCACCCGAGAACCTGGCTGTGCTTCTGCCACACCACCCAGACAGATGGGGTCAAAGCTCCTAAAGTGTGGTGCTGGACCACAGGCTGGTGGAGCTCTCTGGATGGCAGTCGGTCTGCTGAGCCTGCCAGCACCAGGGCAATGCCTGCCTGTCCCAGCGCACCCTCCCGGCCAATGGCCATGCCCTGGAATGGGACAACCTTGGGGAGAGGCAACAGCAGCAGAGAGTGACAAATCTTACCCCTTACTTAGCAGAAGCAAGGGCCTACCTGGGACAGAACGCAGATGCCTGTGTTTGGGCAGGCATCCTCATGCATTTCACAGGCTGAACCATGTGGGAGCTTGGGGGCCTTTGCACGCCTGACCTATGATGCGGAGACATTTCATCATATGTGAAGGCCAGCTTCATCTGCTAAATTAAACACATGGGATTTGCCTAACTTTACAAATAGCCCAAACTGTGTCCCCTCTACCCCTCCTTTTCCACCCTGGAAAGCGCTGCATGTCCACTCCCGGTCTCCGCCAGCCTGCATCCCACGCCCCGCTCTGGCTGTTGTCCTTTCTCTGCCTTGGCTGCAGCAGCGAATGACAACGCCCTTCAAAAGCTCAGGGGACATTCTTCCGTTGTCCGGCCATGCCACTCAGGCGGCGCCCACTCAAGATTTTATTCTTCTAGTGATGAGTCACCGCTGCCATCTCTTCCGTGTGCTTCCTGCAAGGAGACAAGGGAGGGGGAGGAAGGGAGGGCACTGAGCCGGCTCATGCAGCACCTGTGGGCCTGGTGGGCTCCTGGCTTAAGAGACTGAGGGGGACAGAAATGACAGTGAGGGGAATGGTCCTAGCACCCCAGACAGAGGCAGAATCACGCCTCTGCGGTGGTGGGAGGGTCTCATGGGAGGGACCTAAGATGTCTCATTATCAGAACACAGCTCTGGGCTCCAACAGGTCTGGCTTTGAAGTCCAGATGCCTGCTCCAAGCAGCCTGGGCAAGTCATTCAGCCTTTTTGAGCCTAGGTTTCCCCACCTGGATAACAGGGGTCCCAATCCCCTTCACAGGGTTAATTACTGTGGAGGCTAATGGACAGGTTAAGGCACATAGAACAGTGAGAGCCGGGCGTACATTAGGTTCCCTCTCTCCCTCTCATATCTTCCTTCTCTCCTTCCCCCTAATGGGCGATCAATTGTTCCCGCACAGGGAGAGAATCAGCAGAGAGTCCGGCCATCGCACGAGGGCAGGCTGCCATGCACACAGAAGGAGTATTTCCCACTCGCAAACAGGCATAAACAGGAGAAATCTGGGGACAAATGCACACACACCCCTGTGCTGAGGGGGACCTAAGCATGCTCACTTCTTTCACCTCAACACTGTGCTTGCAGTTAATTCTCACGTCTCAGACTCAGGGCAAGAATTTAAATCCCCTTTTAAAGGCAGCTCTTATGATCCAGCTCCATAATCATTATTCAGTATTTATTATGTCCAGTGCCTTCCTCCAGACACTATACAGTTTCTTCAGTCTGGGAAGTCCAAGGCTGAGAGAGGCTGCTTACATTGTCCATAAAGTCCCCAAGGGCACATAGGGCTTGGGGACCAAGTCGGTGTTCATGCAGCCCCAGTGTTGTAGGTTTGGGAAGGGGGTCAGTGACATTTGAGCAAGAGGACTTTTAGGTTAAATGAAGGGAAATGCTGTTTTGTTCCAGCAAGTAATAAACTCACAAGACTCGTTACCCAAGAGGGAGTTGAATGTGAGCGTGGAGAGTGTGTCAAAAGAAGTTTCAGGTAAATTCACATTTGCTGACCTCTACATGGGGTACCCCTTGGAGTGCCCGTGAACTTGCCACCAGGAGGGTAGTCCAGCATTTCTCAGAGCCTACAGAAGGAAAACACTTGGGCCTTGGGTTCTGGCTCATGCAGTAATTCATGTGCCCATGGGATTGTCCTCGTGGGTTTCTTAGATTTGTGATTTTCCAATGTTGTTAATCTGAATCAAGGGAAGGGGAAGGGAAATGATCCTAGAGAAAAGGGCTTTTCAGCAGCAGGGTAATCTCTTAGGCAACACACTAGACAGCAATTTTTTTTTCCTGCCTAAATCTCCAAAGGTCTACACCCTTTTAAGACTGCAGCAATCTCACAAGAGCACGAAGCATTTGCATTAGAAGGGAGTTGTGGGACCATTCCAATTACTGCAGCTTCTATCCTGAACAGTTCTGTGCAATAGCAATTAGATTCAGAAATAGAAACAGTGACGGTGCTAGAATTGCAGTTGCTGAGCTGTGGATCTTTGAGGCAAAAAAGTCCATGTACCTAAGGACTGAACATTTCCTCATTTATGCAACAAATTTTTTGAGCACCAACCCTGAGCCATGTGCTTAGGATATGAAGATGAATAGGCCAAATAGCTGCCCTCTGAGAGTTTGTCGAGTGGGGGCAACAGGAAAATGGCTCCAATTATGGGAGCTGGGAGGACAGAGGGTCCATCTCCAACTGCAGGAGTCAAGATCTGAAGGACAACCAGGTGAAAAGGGGAGGAGAGGGTTTCAGGTAGACATGAGAGCGAGGAACATTTGGGAAACGAGGAGGCACTATGGTTGGAGCTCAGGCTGCCGGAGAGAAAGGAGCAGGAGGTAAGTCGGGAAAGAAGACAAGACAAAGAAGACATCGAGGGTGGTGGTCTAGGCTAAGGAGCTGGGCTTGGATCCTGGAGGGAAGCTATGAAGAGGTACGATCAGATTCCAGTGTTGGGGAGATCATCATGTGATGGACCAGCTGAGGGTGAGACTAGAACTAAAGAGATGGATAAAGTGATTCTTGCAATATCCAGGAAAGAAATGACTGGAGACTAAAACAAAGCACAGAGGCTGAAGATGTGGGGACAGACCTGAGCATTGTTCCAAAGAGAGGACTGATAGGCCTTGGTGACAAAGGCACACAGGGGAAGGAGGAAGAGGTAGAGGTTGGGGATGACTTCCTGGTTTTTCCAAGTAGATGGAGGTAACATTCGTTGAATGATAACTCAGTGCCGAAGGAAGGAAGTGACAGAGAAAATAGTAATTACGTTTTTGATATGTTTTGCACTTGATTTTTGTGTGAGGCAGCCAAACAGAGACATCCATCAGGCTGTGTCTGCAGGCCCAAGTTCAGGAGAGCAGTGTGGTCTGGAGACTGCAGGTGCCAGGGAAATCTGCAGATGGAGGTGAAAGCTTGCTGCTTAGTCTGAATGTTTGTGTCCCCCTTATATATTGAAACCCAACCCCCAACGAGATGGTATTAAAAGGTGGAGCCTTTGGGAGGTGATGAGGTCATGAGGGCCCTGCCCTCATGAATAGGACTAGTGCCCTTACTAGAGACACCCAAAGGAGCTTGTGCTACTTTCCTTCTTCCTCCATTCAAGGACACATAGAAATCTCCATCTATGAGGAACAGGCCCTCACAAGATACCAAATCTTCTGGCACCTTCATCTTGGACTTCCCAACCTCCAGAACTGTGAGCAATACATCATTGATAAATTCCCCAGTCTAAGATATTTTGTCTTAGCAGCCCAAATGGACTAAGA